>SNVD02010561.1:0-48230 GCA_013180625.2 Boswellia sacra
CGATATGACCAAGAAAGTGGTTGTCGGTGGCGAAGACGGGGCCGTCTACATCTTCAATCACGGCGAATGGGCTCATACAAGCGGTAAATTTGCCATAACAGATGACACGCAGAATCGCGGCAAGTATAGAGAGTATTGATATAATCCCTGAAACTTCTACTTTCTTGACCGCATGCTCAGACGGCCGACTCAGAGCCATCTCCCTATGGCCACATAATGTTCTGGGTGAAACAGTCCTCTGTAAGAGGAACTCGTTAGAAACTATTCACGTTAATCCATTTGAGGGTAAATCAGAACTTGTTATTGGCGGCGACAAGTACATCAACATAGTGTCATATGAAGAAAAGATTGCCAGCGGCGACGAAGCCGACGACAACAACACTGACTCCGGAGACGACTCTAAATCTGATTCAGACACTTCAGATGCAACCGATGAGTCAAAAGAAGAGACAAACGGAAAACGACAAAATTCAGATGAAGATCAAGGTTCTTTAGATTCTAAAAAGCTCAAAGCCGAAACAGAGGATTATCTTAACATCTTCAGCTGACAAGTGAATTTATTGTAATAAATTTTCAATCTTGACCTTTGCAACGAATTAACAAGTCCCTTCACTTGTTCTAGATAGATAATTCCTTAAAATGTTCTTCAAAGCAGATCGCGTATGAAGACCGAGAAAACTTGAACAAGGAGGGATTGGTGTTCTCAGATGTACGGGGATTGTACACATTGTTATCTATGAGTGTCGACTCGAATGGGTCGTCCTCGTGCTCTCCATCAGCGTTTGTAGTCACATCTCGACTCTCATTGATAGCCGATGTATTCAATTGGTCAAAATAAGCTACCATATTTTCGCTCTTCTTCAACTCCTCACTAAGACTTTGTAGCTCAATCAGCTTCTTTGTCAACATATCTCGCGAATCGATAAGTCTCTGTTTCGCTGATTTTAGTTTACCTAGAGATACTTCTAAATTGTTTGAAGTTCTTGTAAAGGTGTTCATGACTGTTCTTAAATCCCTATAGTGATCTGATACAAGTTTTGTGAGTTTTTGATCACTCGCATCCAGCCAATCCTCTAAATCTTTCTTGATCACATCTCGCTCCGCGTCGTCCTTACTTCTGGAGAGCTTCCCGATGAATTGCATGATCAAACTGGAAGAGGATCTCATGTCGTACGGTGGCATCGTTGCTATTTGTTGAATCAAACTCTGATAGATTAGATTTTCTAGAAAACAATGTCTTGATAACTGTTTCGAGGGATGAATTATCTGCTTTGTTTTGGGCGGTGGTGGATGGAGTAGAAATTCCAGCTCGTAACAACGCGAGTCGCGGTTAATCGCACCAGCAGAAGAAAGTTCAGTCGCCGACTGTCTCGCACGCAGCTGGGGCCTCCAGGCTACGACTCCTGTCGAATAACAGGCGAGCTGAATTTCGCCAAAGACTGGCCAAGCAGCTGTCAGATCTCTGACTGATCACAAAATCCATCCGGTCCATTCCCTGATCTTACTGACATCTCAACAACTCTCACCACAAGACTTTTTTAGCTCAAATGACTAGCTCTTATGAGATGACAAAGTTGAGCTATGCGGATAATTGAGGGCTCGATCGATACTCCTACTATTCACGAGCGGCCGATATACTTGATTTGATTGATCCACTATGGATAGATGAAGAGCGAGAAGAATGGATCCACGAGAAGGATCCATCCGTGGACATTACGGTATGCGACAATCTGTAAAGCATCTATCAGAATCTTCTGATACCTGTGCTCTGTCAGTCGCCATGAGGGAGGAGCACAATCTGAAAGTACGAGTTTGTAACATAGCTCAGGTCTAGCTCAACAGGTATTAAGGACGATTCATAGATACACTGCTGCAGGAGAAACAAAGATGATAGAGATCACTTGAATTATCTAGCTCAAGCTCATATCGCTCACATCTAAGCGTGTTATACTATTGGTGCGCAATCCTATCTCTTCTGAAGCGATCACAGACAGGAAGTCGAAGGTTGATGTAGACCTAAGAGAAACTCGAGGTCTTCTGTGAACCATCTAAACAAAAAAAGATCTTAGAACAAAATAAGCTGTACTTGCCGATACCCACGAGGGTAAGATTGCTAGCTAATGCTTTCGCTAGTTGAGGAGAGGAAGTTCGATATCTTTAATGAAGTACCACTGGTCGATTTCTCTGCAAAATCTGAAAGCTGATGCTCGGCTCTCAATCATCTATATGTGGTTCACTTCTCTCTAAGCTTCAATCAAAGTTGTATGCTTTCCATGAAAAAGAATCGCCAGAACGGTTGTATCTTAGTGAGAACTTGAGAGTGAATGGCATGGAATTTTAGGGGTTCCCATCCGAAACCTTTCACGAGTTCAGCATTGAAATTGAATATGGATGGGACAGACAGAGAGGTATTAGCGGGTCCAGTGGCGACATTCATTATACTCGATGTGATAAGATCTATCAGGTACTAAAAATTTATGATATTCATGAATATAAGAGATTTACGGGCCCTCTAACGCACAAACAAAAGGCACTTATCTACGCCTCTCTAGACGTTTCAGTTAGTTTCTATGGAAACTGTGCGTAACACTCGATCGAAGAGATATATATGAAACTAAGTTACCATCGTTCAAGATGTGAAAGATGACCATGTCTCTTAATAGATTCAGAGTCAATCAATACAATTGGCTTGGTCAAAAGTTATTGACACAACACCGATATGATGAAATACTCAAGTTCAGCGCGGAGTTGGCGGGCCCAGGATCGCAGGGGAATGACAGCATAGTGAGCCCGTTGATCGCGATTCAGACGAGGGAAAATCGCATCAGTGACCACTTGAACTACCTCATCGGTTTGTCTCTGATGAAAACCAGCACAGGACCATTGTCAGACTTGATTGATACTTTGCAAAGGTTAAATTTCCAGAAGAATAGCCAGTATTTTTTGTTGCTATGTCGCTGTCTGCTGTATCTTGGACATCACGACTCAGTCGTCGCTATCTGCAAGCAGGTCATGAATCGAGAGATGAATATAGTTCCTGTGACAAACGAAAAGCAGAATGAGCCCGAGGCTATTAGTGCACAACAAGATAGATCACAAACCGATTGGTTGCAGCATGATGTGGCTGAGGAATCAATTGAATTTCGAAATATATTCGAGAACGTTCAAACGAACAGTCTTATCAATGATCCCCGCCTTTGGTTCGTGTTTGCCCAGTGCCTAGAGTTGCAGATGCAATTCAAAGAGGCTGACCTAGCCTATCAAGTAGCTTGCAGGTTGGCTTCGGGTCAGGCTAAACTGTCCATGCAAGCGACTGAGATAATCAACGGCGACAGCGTACAGGCACCAGACTCCGGTACGGCTTCTGGGATACCGATTAGCGACTACCATTTGCCACACACAAAGTACGCCGAGTTTTCTATAAGTCATCATGATGATCACAAGACTGCGATCCAGGTGTTGAATATGGCCTGCCTTTCAAGGTCCCCAGTCAGCTACGATCTCAGTCCGTCTCTCGCACTGACTCTATGCGCCCAGCCCAAGTCAAGCTCTGCTCACTTTTCTCGAGCCAAAGAGATTCTCAACACTCTCGACAACCATTCAATTTCATCAAGGAACCCCTCATTCACTTACAATCAAGTCGCTCTCAAGTGTAGTAAGAGACTACTGAGCATATGCCCAGATTTCGATGCAGTCTATTTGGAGAATTGGGTCAGCTCGGTCGACGGTACTCTCGACGAACGCCGCTCAAGTCTCGACTATGCGCTGATCAAGTCGCACATTCTGATCAATGACATAGTGCATAATTTTTGCGACGAGCCGATTCTGTTCAAGAGCGCAGCATCTGATCGAGTCATGAGCATGGGATTGAAGTCGAGCAATTCGACACTAATCATGGGACAGGTCGAGAAATCCATCGAGGCGTTGCGAAGTTGTGACCCCGCTTGTTGGTTATCGCCCTCGCTTTGGAACAACCTCGGCGTCTGCTATCTGTTGAAGCGGCGTTACATAGCGAGTATGAGTTGTCTTAGCAAAGCTCACGAGCTGAATCCGCTTGATTGGCGTATCAACTACAATCTATCGCTAGCATCCCTTCATGTCGACCTGTCAGTGAGAGCTCTTATACACTCGCTTGCGTCAAAGAACTATCATGAAGACCTATTGAAACTCAAGCGGAAGTTCCCGCTCAGTGAGCCAGTCTGCTCGCCCACCGTCAATACTATTCTGGCCGCCTGCTACTCCCTCTTGAGTCTGAGAGGTGAAGCAAGACGATACTACGCCGAGATGATAGCTCGAGGTCGTGCAAACAAGTCAGACAAAGTACCCGTAATCGCTTTGGTCAATTATCTGTTGCTATTGCATCGATCGAGCGGTGAGCTTAGGATCACCGATGATATACAAGACGATAAGCTAAGTGCTCGGCTACTCGACCTCATGGAACAGAGTTGGCTCCAGCGCGATCCAACCGACAGCCAGTTTTCGTTGGTTTTTCTAGAGACTGCGAGACTAATAGGCGATAGCTTACAAGATCGATTACCGCAGGCGAGAAAGACCTATGCATGGAGGAAACACAAATGATGATTGAAGAGTCGTACTTTGTCTAAGCTGTGTCCAGGTGAACTACTAGGATAGGCAATTGTGTTTTGAAGATTACTAGCGAATGTTTCTACCTAGCTCTCCTAGATGAGTAGTTCGAACTAATATTGTGCTTGTCTTGCATGGATGGCTGCGAGATGACACGTGTAGTGTGGCAGTCACTCAAAGGCAAGAGCATCAGAATCTTTGTCTGTTTACCTTCATCCAGACTCGCGTTGATTGATGACCAGAGAAACTCAGCTCGCGCGACTCGAGTCGCCCTCACGGCGCGAGTCGTCGTGCGCGACTTGGGATGACTCGCCTTAGGCCCGCTGGCAGTCGCGGTTTGTCTGGTCAGGCGGAGCCCGCGCGCTTGTGCTTGCGCGAACCGCGACTGTTGCCCTATGCGGGAAGAGCTGACGCCGGCCCAACGCTGGCGAATGTCGACGACTGGCCTGACCTGGACGTACTCATAAACACAAAAAGCGAATATTAATTGACCAGTCCGTCAGTGAACCGGTTAGAACACTCATCCTATGGTGACCCTCTCTTGGCGATGCAAACAAACAGCGAACTGACATTTTCATTTGTAGACATTTATTCAACGAGAAACTATCTGACACTTGAACGAACACATCTTATCCATTCAATATAAATCCCGAAGACTATCTCCTTAATTGAAATTCTATTTTAAACGGTTGAATCTCAATACTTGTCATAGATGTCCGTGCAGCCCTATTCAAACTCTGCATGAGATTAGCAACATACACTGTCACGGCTCCAAAACTGAGGTCAATTAGTAATTTATGAATGCTGCAGACTGCAGAGATATTTTCAAGATATTGATATCGGCTTGTTGGATAACAATTGTGAATACAGTGCGTCCAACTCAACACAGTTTGCTCAAACACTAATACATACATTGCATGTGTTTACTTTTTGACACAGGCTCATAAACATAATCAAAACAACAGCTTTATTTAGCTACGAGGTATTATATCCAACATCGTACAACATGGATGAGCGAATCATCAATCAGGTCGTTGGACAAGTCATGGTTTACGATTCGGCAGCCAGACAATGGCTACCATCAGGCACATCATCGGGCCTGTCTACAGTCCGCCTGATGCACTGTCTATCCAACAATACCTATAGAATTCATGGCCAAAGAATTAACGAAATGAAAGAAGTTGTCCTTGATAGTCAGATCACAAAGGGCATCAAATTCAATCGCCCCACCGAAGTATTCATACAATGGCACGATTCTCAAACGTATTGGGGTCTCAACTTTCGAAAAAATCATCCGGATGCCGATAGTTTCTTTGCATCCGTAGTCTCAATCATCAACATCATGAATCAAAGCGCAGGTCAGCAGGCAAATCAATCTATGTTGACAAATGACCTCAACAACCAGAACCAGCAACAGCAGCAGCTACAACAAACATCGGCAGCTGTGATTCAGAGGTCTATACAACACCAAATATCACAACCATCTCTGCAACAACCTTTGATGAATCAGCAACAGACGCACTTGATTAATCAACAGAGACAGCAAGCACAAGCTCTCCTGAACCAGATACCACCAAACCAGATGATACAGCAGCAACAGAGTCAGACTATTCTGCAGCAGCAACAACAACAACAACAACAGCAACAGCAGCAACAACAACAACTTCACCAACACTATATGCAACAGCAAAATCAGCCTCAAGCGCAATCCCACCCAAATCAAAGCCAAATCAATCATTATCAACATCCGCAACAAACTTTAGTTCAGCAGCAAAACCAACATCAACAAACTCAGCAACAGCAGCCAATATCTCAGGGATCTAACCAGCCCCAACCTGCTCCTGTCGCGGCTGCACCGATACCGCCACCACCACCGCCTCCGCCTGCGCCACCAGTAGCTGCATTAAATAACTGTCGTATTAATGGCAGTTCCAACTCAAGCACTACCATGATGGGTAGTGAAACACATAATTCATTAACATCTAACACTAATTCTGATGGAAACGGTGGATCCCCTAGCCAAGCATCATCATTAGCTGGTGAGCTAGCCAAATGCCAACTCAAGAAAGTCAATCTCAATCGTTCAGATTCTGATAATTCTAAAGAATCGGAGTGCAATAATAACAACATTGGCCAAAAGACAACACGGGCCGCTAGCTTAGCATATGTTCCAGATAGTCTCATGAACGATCTGAGCAAGAAGTTAGCTAGCAGGCGAGAGAGACTCGATCAGCAGGGCGATCAAGCCGGGCTGAATGTGTCAGGAGTAACAAATGGCAAGTGTAATGATAAGAGCCAGGAAGGTTGGTTAGCAGAACTGATCCGTAAGGAGATCGGTAAAGAAATGAGTAAACTCAAAGCTGAGATACTTGATGCCATAAAAACAGAGCTCAGAGGGGAAAGGAATCGAGACATATCATGATGATATCACAAACAACTACGACAACAAAGAGCATGATTTATTTAAATCGCTATGCAAAAGTCCAATCAGAAATTAAATAGTTTGGTTGTTGTAGATGTTCATCGTCATAATCTATTAAAATCAATCATCGGACAACTCAATCAATATCGGTTTTCAATGTTACAAACTGAACTTGGAGATATCCTTTCTATTCATGATGCTGTTATGTCTGTAGTTCAATAGTGAAAGTTGATCGACCATGAGAGGCGCATCCTTGCAATCGATCAGACATCACCGAGGTTATTTTCTAGGAACATGAATCTATCTATATCAGACTCCGTTCTGTAGATTAAGAGATTCAACAGTGTGTTTATAGAAAATCCCACGATTTGTTTATTTCTCTAGATACTTGGCCCATGATCTTATCAACTCTTTTGGAACACTGCTCTCAACTTGGCCTTTTTTCTCTCGTTCGGTATGTTCAGCTGCCGCAAACATCCGATCACTTGGTACGCTAGAAGCTTGTACACATAGCAGCGAACGAGCTAAATTATATAACAATGGGTAACAATATTTATAACATTCCCAATAGCTGTATAGTTCGATAGATCCAAATGCACGAGGTGTTTCGAGATATTCTGCTATTTCGTCCGGATTAGACTCTCTGAAGATAGATCGGAATATCGAATTATCAGGTATTATGTATCTATCGTCTTTTGGCGGAGGGGGTGATGGATAATCTCGAACTCTGTTCCTGAGTATGTGTATAACATCTTCTTTACCTTCCGGTGCGGTGAAAGAATCTTTGACCCTTGGATCTAACAAGCCCGCGATAACTGTGAGATCACTTTGGAATGACTGCCTGTACTGGTCAAGTTGATCCTTGAAATTGTGCGCAGCCACTCCTAAATCTTCATACACCCATGTGGAGTTCGATAAGTGATCGATTAGATGAGGGATCAAGGCAGCTACTGAAGAGACCGGTGCGTACTCGTCTTCAACAAATCTGCTGATCACATCATGGAAAGGAGTTAGTAGATGAACGAGGGTGTAGAGCCGGTCCCAATCAATGGTGATTTCAGATAGCTCGTTGGTATTCTGGAAGTAGGATAGAGTTGGTTCGATGAAGCCTCTTTGTTGCAAGAATGTGTCAATCATGTTGAAGGTAGTGTTCCAACTAGACTTGTTGGCATCTATGGGTAGTTTGAGTCCCGTTGATTTCGTGGCGGGATTACCATCAGTGGAGTCGTGAAGCTCATTCGTGATCACTGTAGCCTCGGCAACTCCAGCAGGTGCGTTCGGATCGGTAGATCTCAAAGGTCTCATAGTGAAGTTGTTATGATTGATAAAATTCACTACTTTCCTGATGTTCTCTATTAGATTCTCTTGCGAACGAAGTACATCTTTCACGTTGAGATGGACAAATCGGGGAAAACATTTGATATGGACGGTGCTGAAATTGTAATTTTTCGATAATTTGTAACGTTTATCGAACTCTTGTATAGCGCTTGTTACTATGTCAGACCCGTTGCTAGCGATGCTGATAATTTTTTCGCGGCAGTTGAACTTAGTGACACAGGACCGGAGAAACTCGTAGATGGCTGTTGAGTCGTCTGGGAATGGTAAATGCCTGTATTCCAGCAACACTGATTTAACGATCTTATTACAGTCGTTGAGTGAGTGAGCAGTGATAATTCCGAAAGTCCTTCCACCTTTCTTGGGAGTGTGTATGTCGAATGTCAGATGGATACATAGAGTCTCTTTGAGGCGACGTGCAACCTGCTTGACATCGAATTGTAATTTGTCTCCAGCAGAGGGTTTGAGAGTTGTGAAACTGAGGTTTGACTTCTTTTTAGAGCCTACAGGAGATGAATTGCTTGCTTTGAGCGGTGAAGTGGTTTTCTTTTGCTTTGGTGTCTTTACCCGTTGTGGTATGTGCTCATCAGGTGCATCTCCTAGGCTTGCTCTAGACCTAGGCGATAGACTAAAGATATCGGCATGAGCTCGGGCCCAATGGCGTTTCAGAATCATATGGCTTGTTCCTTTGGAGTACTCTTTACCACAGTCGACGAATCTACAACGTCTTTTGAGATGGCCGCAGTCCTCCACAACTGTGAACCTGGAAGCGACCCAAGACTTGCAATGCGCGCTTAGCGAAGATAAGTCTTTATCCGTTATCTCCATGATGTGTGCCTGACTGCGGCTAGTCGAGTCGAGATGGACAGCTTCGATTCGGATATGAGGTCGGTAAAAGTGTGCGAAGCTTTGTAGGGATGTCGATACTCTTGAACCGGCTCCCGAAATCGATAGGGCCGGTTTCTAGATTTCAGTCGTCGTGAGACTTGCTGATCAATAGAAGTTTTGGGTCATGGCCGGAGGTTGAGATATTGATGACCAGGTAGGTGACGGAGTGGATTCCCTCCAGCATATGATTGCTGGGAGGGGCTATGGACAGGAGTCGAAAGGGAAGGGGTCTACAGATGGGTAAGAGCCGAGAGACGATGAGGTGCAGGACTGAAGTGGCACCGAGTTGGCGCCAGTTCAGATCGCAGAAACACACGCGAGCACAGACGACTCGGCTCGAGAGCGACGCTTGTGTTTATCCAAGCACTCGTCAGACCGGCCCGGCAACGTGAGTCCTTGTCGTGAAAGGCGCGCGCAGTTGGCGTTTTCCGACCCAGTCCGGCACCGACTTACTCGCGTCAGCTCTTCCCGCAGTCCCTCGCAGTCGCGGCTTTTGCAGGCCATTCTCTGTCGGGCTGTCGGGTTGGACCGCGCGGGCCGATGCTCAACTGAGATTCAGGCGCCGAAATCCGCGAGCGAGCTACATCAAAACTGAAATGCGCTGAGGTAACACAGACCGGCGTGCGCGCCGAGCTGAGAGGTGATGTTAGCGCTCGAGTGAGGGACTGAACAGAGAATACGCCGATACGACTCGAGGCCGGTGGCTGACACCAGTTTATGTTCCACATTCACTGGTGCTGATTGCAGACTCTCCAGGTGGGGCTGATCACTTCTCTGCAATTGCTAGTCATCACCCAGAGGATCCAGGATTGTGGTACTCTCACAGAACTTCCCCGGCTGGATACATCGTAAAAAGTCGAGGTTCTTGGTACACACGTGCATGGATCACACGTTGTGTTGTCGACGAGCACGACCAATTGTGCGCGTTGTTTTTGGTGCGAAAGCCCATCATGAAGTACACAAATGCCGCTCCTAAATCCTCAAAACTAGATACTTGTTAACTTGACTAACTTCGACTCATTTCCAAGATGACCTCCATTATCAAAGTCACTTGTTTGAGCGGGGGTCAAGACTGCTCACCATCTTGTTACCTACTGCAAATAGACCAATTCAAATGTCTACTCGATTGTGGTTGGGACGAAAAGTTCTCACAGCACATCGTTGATGAAATTAGCAAGCACTTTAAATCGCTGGATGCTATCCTATTAAATTACCCTGACTCTGTACATGTAGGGGCTCTACCTTACCTGGTCAAGCATCATGGCGTACCATGTCCTATTTATGCAACTCGTCCAGTAACTCAGATGGGTCAGATGTTTATGACAGATCTGCTACTATCCAAATTGAACAATGAAGAGTTTGATTTGTACTCTCTAGATGATATCAAGAAAGCATTTGAGAATGATAAGATAGTACATCTGAACTTCAACCAAACCTTCCACCTTGAGGGTAGAGGCAGTGGTCTGACTCTCACACCACTTGCGGCCGGACATATGGTCGGTGGAACTATTTGGAAGATTGTCAAAGACAATGAAGAAGATATCGTTTATGCAGTGGACTACAATCACAAAAAAGAAAGGCACCTCAACGGCTGCGTTCTTGATACTATTAGCAGACCAAGCCTTCTCATAACTGATGCTTACAATGCGTTAAATCACCAAGGGCGGATGAAAGAAAGAGATCAAAAGTTCCTCGGCACGATTTTAGAAACTCTTCGAGCGGGCGGTAACATCCTGATAGCCTGCGATACTGCTGGAAGAGTCCTAGAGATCGCTTACATGCTTGATCATATATGGCGAAATAAGGACACTGGTCTAGCCGCTTATTCTCTAGCCTTGGTGAACAATGTGGCTGTGAGAATGATTGATGTAACCATGTCCACCATTGAATGGATGAGTGAAAATATCTTGAGAGAATTTGAAACATCACGCGATAACCCGTTCAAATTCAAGCACCTCCAGTTGAAGCAACATCTCTCTGATCTCGAGCATCTTCCTCAACCCATAACTGTTTTAGCAACTCAGCCAGACTTGGAGAGTGGTTTCGCTAAAGATTTATTCGTCATATGGTCTCAGGATCCTCGAAACTCTATAATTTTCACTCAGAGGCCCGGAATCAACACTTTAGGTTATCAAGTTCTCAATACCCCGTCGCGGATGATACCTGTTGAAATATGGCAGAGAATAGAACTCGAGGGTGAGGAACTGGAAGAATATAGGAAAAAAGAAGAGGAACGCAAGCAACAAGAGTTGATCGAGAGTCAAAAAGCACTGGCAATTGACGACAATGATAGTGATGACGAGATGCATGAGGATGCTCCAGTGAAAGCTAGCAAAGCCATCGCACATAGGCCAAGCAAACATGATCTGATGATTAACGATAGACTTGAGAAAGGAACAGTTTTCTTCAAACAGGCTCGCAAAACCTACCCTATGTTCCCACCGCCCGTTGAGACAAAGTTGAAATTCGATGACTATGGTGAGGAGATCGATCCCCAAGATTACATTCTATTCCACAAGATGCATGGCTCCATCAAGGTTCTAGAGGTTGAAGATAACAAGGAGAACCAGTCCCTGAAGCCAACTGACGGGTCAAGTCCCATAGAATCGGAACCAGAAATCAGACCTACAAAATGCGTTAGTATAGTGGCTACTCTTCACGTACAAGCGAAACTACATTCATTTGACTTCGAGGGCCGATCCGATGGAGAATCTGTCAAAAATCTTGTCTCTCAAATGAAACCACGCAGACTCATACTAGTGAGGGGCTCACCTGAATCGACCGCGTACATGGCAGAGTACTGCCGATCTTATGTAGATGATAAGATTCTACAGCCGCAAACGGGTGAGACAGTGGATGCTACTACTGAGAGCTATATATACCAAGTCAAACTCAAAGATTCCTTGGTGAGTTCTCTTAATTTTCATACTACTGCGGATGGTGTTGAGCTTGCTTGGGTTGATGCCAAAACTCAAATGCCGACGGAAGAGGATGAAGTGGCCACCGAAAAGATGCCTCACTTGGATTGTGCGGAGCCGGAGCAGATCGCTTTACACAATGCATTATTCATCAATGAAATGAAACTCTCAGAATTCAAACAAATCCTCATCAATACTGGGATTCAAGCAGAATTCTCCGGTGGTGTCTTGTATTGTAACGAGAAGGTCACCGTACGTAAACGAGAAACAGGTAGGATTCATCTTGAGGGTACTCTATGTGATGACTACTTCAAAGTTAGAGATATATTGTACAAACAATACATCGTCATTTGAAGAAGAAACTAATAAATTTCCCCCCATTAGAAAAGAGAACCGTTGGTAGTTTATGGTGTTTACAGGCGTCCTGTTAACGATGCACAATGTTATGTGCGAAAAAAAAGGCCGCCCAATGTGGGGCTCGAACCCACGACCCTTAGGTTAAAAGCCTAATGCTCTACCGACTGAGCTAACTGGGCTTCGTGAGAGACAAGCGGCTTTTAGGTTTATTAATACTCGCTCACTTGAGAGAGAAGTGGACAAGACCGGCCATGGGTATACAAGAACAAGTGACACTCAATGATATAAGGCTCATACTAGGAGTATATTATCTCGAACGATCCAAAGTATAGTGATAGTGTAAAAAATGCATCTTGGTTGTGATTCGCTCAGGACAACCATTTTATGGCGATCATGACTTCGCGATCGTTATAGTAACTTCCGTTGATACAAGTTCGGCAGACATTTCTGATGAGGCCTCTTGACTAGATTTTTGCAGTTACATTCTTAGGACTCGTTAAAATTGACTTAGATCACGCCGAGTACCAGCTTATCATATTTCCGAATGGTAAAGTCAACTTAACTATAACCCTTGATGCGATCGATTTGACTGAAATGTTTCGGATGAGCGTGCGGTCTTAAGAATCTAATCATGTCGGCTTGGTCGTTGATTATGAGTTCAAATGAGGAATAAAAAGGTTCCCTCTCCGAATACAACTCGGAGAAAAAATCGACAGATTGTATCGAGGTTCGAAGTTTGAGTCACCAACGTCTGGTGAAAAAGATGTTTTTCGATTAGTATACATATCTATTCGACCGGTGATGTTTTGACTTCTGACAGAACTTACCTCAACCTAAAACTGGAGGATGTGTGACTTTGCGTGGCATGATAGGGCTGCGATGTAAGATATCTGCAAAAGTCAACTAGTGTCGCTGACTCACGCGATGTTACTTCGAAAAGCTTAATGTTTTCCCGTTTGGCCCAGACTAGAGCCTCGTCGAAGTCCACTTCACGCTGGTTGTCTAGGTCTACTTTATTTCCGAGGATTATAATTGGAAGATCGTGTTTCCCTTTCGTTTGGTCAATAAACTTCTTTATCGTTTCCACAAGCCTGAAAGTTGATCGATCATCGATTGAATAAACAAGAACAAACTCATCTGCGAGGGATATGTAAGAACGTATTGATTCTATGTCTATGTTTGGCTCTATTCCAGCCAGATCGAAGAATAGTATTTTGTCGTCACGATTGGGGGTATTCTTCTCATTAATCTGGGATAGTTGGAAAAAGTCGATATTGGCAAAATAAACATCTTCTATAGTAGGCTCAGGGGGCGGCTGTGCGCATGACATTGACCCGTATAACAAACTTCTTATCAAAGATGTCTTACCGACCTGGGGCGCTCCAATAACGAATATCTTGATAGACCGCATTGATATGCCGGAAGATCGGCAGTTCAGCTGAACACTCGCTGGAGAACTTTTGCAAGGTCATCAGCGATATTATCCCTGATTTCGTGACTAGTTTTAATCTGTCTTCGATAATTGTTGGACATAGCACAATCTTCGATGGAATCATCCTTTCTCCATACTAAATGAGTAGACAATGCATCTGTTTTAGATCTTTATTCCTAGTTTACTCTCCTGATCTTCAATCCATTTAAGCGTCTCTTTCTTATATCTCTCGAATTCTAACTTTTCATGCTCTAGAGATTCCAAGAATTCATCAACCTTCTTTTCTCGCAAAGCTTGAGCGTATTCAGTGGCTATATTGCGCATTTGCACCTTGCGATATGGTTTCAAACGTTCGATATCTACATTGATAAGAATATCTTGCGGCTCTATGTTCAGAGCTTTGATAATACGCTGGTAACGCTCTGTGTGCAGATTTTTCAATTCAGCGAGCCACCGTGTGCGTCTTTGAAAATTAGCGTGAGTTATGCCGCGTCTATATCCCGTCAACTTGGTGATCATGTCATCGGCAGACTCTATCATTTCGATACCTTGTCGAACCGAGAACGTCAGGCTGATGATTTTGGCCTCCAAGGAGTCAGCATATTCAACCTTGTGTATGAGGCCCAATTTGTTGATGAATCTTTGGACATATGCTTTGTTGTGGTGACTCCTCTTCGCATGAGCAAGGGAGAACATTTTTCTAATAGGGTCATTTGGGTCTAGAGCTTTGAGTTCTTTGGAGGCCCTCAGATCGGATGATGTCATCTGGCTCAGGATGTTCTAGCTTGACTAAGTCGCCAGTTCTCTCATGAAAGGGTAAAAATTCAGGCCGACTCCAATGGAAGGGAACCCAGTCATTGGGCCAGCTCTTCATGTTAGCTGGCTTTCTAATAAATCTTTTGAAAGGTAGATTGAGGTTGATCTTGGAGCGAGGGATGAATAGCATTGCGGTGTCGGTTATCACAAGATTATGTATAAACATTCACAGACATCAGAAAGGCTAAAGATCTCTGGATAAACATACGCACGTGCATAATTAAGCTTACTCCTCCGTTATTTCGAAAATTTTGCGCCTCTTCAGTTCGCGCAAGCGCAGTAAGTCAGTTGCCCACGTCGCGTGAAGTTCCTTGCTCTAGACTCTGCAATTGCTGTTCGCATGGTTAATAGAATGATTCTTGAGAGAGGACAGCATCTATTCAAGTTCGATTGCATCAATTAATTCTATATCAACTTTCATAACATCCTTGCTAACGTGCTGGGAATCTATCACATCTCAACCACCCCGATCCAAATAGAGAAACATCCACAATGCGATACGTAGCGGCCTATTTACTTGCCACCCTCGGCGGAAACAAATCACCGTCAGAGGCTGACATCAAGAAAATCCTCGGCTCAGTCGGCGTCGAGGTAGAGGCCGAACCTCTGAAGAAAGTGGTATCGGAACTTAGTGGCAAGGACCTCGAGGACTTGATCAAACAAGGAACAGAGAAGCTAGCCACGATACCAGCTGGTGGTGGCGGTGGTGCTGCCGCTTCAGCGGGCGCGGCAGCTGCTGCTGATGCTGGCAAGGCAGAAGAGAAGAAGGAAGAGAAGAAAGAGGAAGAGGAAGAGGAGGATGAGGACATGGGCTTCAGCTTGTTTGATTAAGCTGTTCACCCTCATCGTTGAGAGATGGCTGTCTATTAATTCTCGTTGGTCAGACCCAAACGAGATCATCCTGTCGTAACTCCACATTAAACAAAATCTTTATGTAATTTAACCCTGATATCCAACTGTTCTATCGCCATCTAACGAATCCGATTTGTCTGGGATCAAAAGAGTGAGCATAGCGATCTAGTGATGTATTATCGGGCGCAACATCAACCCTCATATCGGGGGCGACACTAGTTGCCCCCATTATGATGGCGCACTCTGTAATCACCACCTCGCATCTCCACCATATTTGCCGGCTGGTTCGCCCCGCCCAATCTGTTGAGACATGAACAGTCTGTCGGTTCAAACCTTGTCAGCGTGTTTAAATGTCATATTGTAGTGATGGTAGTCTATTCAAATTATTGGGCCAATAACTCCCCATAGACTGTTACAAAAAGTGATCAAGATGTCAAAGTATACGATATTTTCTGTCATATTCTTTGGCTATGCGATCTTCGCATACAACAGGAAAGGAGTATCATTCACCATACCTAAGCTACTCGAAGAAGGGCTTCACAACGAACAGGTGGGTCTTATCTTAAGCAGTCAGAATCTAGCTTATGCAATCAGCAAGTTCCTTGGCGGCATTATATCCGACCGGCTCAGCTCTAGAATTTTATTCAGTTTGGGTCTTCTGATCAGTGGTATAGCGGCATTACTTTTCTCCTTGGTGGACTCGGTGATATTATTCACACTAGCGTGGTTCTTGAATGGTTTGGCCCAGGGAGTAGGCTGGCCTGCGATCGCTAAGCTACTCAAGAATTGGTTTGATCCATCAGAGCTAGGCACCTGGTGGAGTGCAGCAAGTGCCAGCGCGAACGTATCTGGTTGCGTTGCCCCATTTTTGGCCTCCTATTTGATCATCAACTTTGGATGGCGATTCAGCCTCACATTTGTGGGCGGGCTCACAATAGCTGCGGCGGCCATATCATACATATTCATCAAGGACGCGCCTGGGTCAGCTGCAACAAGTACCAAATCTCCTGTCAGGAGGAAAAAAAGCTCTGACAAAGTGAAGCCTAGCTCCAGGAGTAGTCCAAACAATGCGCTTGGTCTGATACTCAAGACCAAATTTATCTGGGTGATATCAATATGCTACTTCATAGTATCCAGCATCAAGACCAGCGTTACGGATTGGTCCCAGATGTACTTGATGCTCGACCGTCGACAGTCATCGCTGGTTGCTAGCAGCTTTGTCAGCAGTGTAGAATTTGGCGGTTTCTTCGGCGGGATCGCTGCTGGTTACTTATCGGATCTCTACATGAAGAGATCCTTGCGCAATGGAAACGAGCTTGCAGCTGAGGGGCATCCTAGAATGGGCGTCGCGCTCGTGTTCGCCATTGTTACTGGAGTATGTCTCCACATATTGCATTTCAACATAACTGAAGAGACATCTGCCATTTTCATCAATCAAGTCGGAATGCTGATAGGTGCGTCCGTCTATGGTCAGATAGCGATCTTTGGAGTGGTGGCAACCCAGTCAGTTGTCAGCGAGATGAGCGGTACCGCACATGCGATCGCCGCATTGGCAGCCAACATGGGATCCATTGTTGCCGGCCTACCATTCGCCACCCTTGCCCGCCTCTACTCATGGTCTCATGTGTTCTTCATCCTCGAAGCAATGACAATTGCAACAGTCGCGTTCATGGTGGCAACAAGAAAGATCAGCTATCGAATGGACAAGAGGAAGACTGAATAAACATCACTGACCACTATATCTGGTCGATTTTCCAATATCTATTTCCCACATGAACCTAAAATCGGCTCGACAACGCCTCCACATTATTCCAGCCTGTCGCAGATCAATATATCACCCACTTTTTGCCTCACACTACTGGAACCGGAAGTCATCTTTCGTTATGATCCGGATGTGTGTGTTAAATCCGAGTTTACATCGCACTCATTCAGAGTGTCATATAGCACCCAAACGGCGTCGGATCATATTCATGATGAACGCGACCACATAAGTGTTGTTTTTGTTGAAGGGAAGGAGAAGCGTGATGGAGCTGCTAATATAAGGGTGTCTAGTGTAACAGCTAGAGCGATGTGGTTGTCAGACTAATTTGCTTCTCTTGGTTGGTCTCTCATCTAAACATTACGAACGGTCGTCAGAATGATGGACTCTAGAACTATTGATGCTTTGACCAAGCTGCATGAGAGTCATCAGTAGGACTTCCGGCTGACGCAGCGACTTAGTAGTCAGTGAAAGTTTGTGCGCACTTTCCATAGATCTTTAGCGACCGCTAATCGAAGAAAGGCCCACACTCACCGGACATCGATTTAGAGGCCTCCGTGAAATGATCAGCAGAGGCCTGAGGGCTCCAACTAGCAGCTCGGAGACTAATTTCCGAATGCGCGACGAGAATGGCGACATTTTTGAACGAAGTGCAGCGTATAGCAGCGCAAAATCGCTAAGGCGCATCGGACGCAACTAAGGCCTGATAGAGGTCGGATACTGCGTGGCCAGTCGCCAACGCCTGGCCGCGGCTTCTGCCCCCCTCAGATATGGTCGTCGTGGTCCTCGTCGTCGTCGTCGTCGTCGTCGTCCGACGGTGCGTTGCGCCATCGGAATGGGCGCGCGCCAAACAGCCACACGATGCTCGCCTCGGCTCGGCCCGCGCGCCACTCGGAGCTCGGCTCGACTTCACGGCTAAACTTCGCCCGGGCGCTGGTTGTTGTGATCGGCGCGCGCTGCGCGACAACGGCGCACCGCGCCAAATACAGCGAGTGACTATGGCCAGAAACACGACGGCCGCCGGAGGGGAGGTAACGCACTCATTGACCTGTGCTCGCCCCTCTCATGTCTACATCGCCCATGGTGCGCCCCCTCCGTGCGAGGCTCATAAACCTACATTTTGAGGGGGACGGCATCGGGGAGGTGGCGAACTAGTGAGTGCGAGAACAAAAAGGAGCGCGCACACGCACACGCTCGCCGTTCGATGGTTCGCGCCAGCCGCCGCGCGCTTTGCTCGACCACGACGACGACGGCAACTCCAAGCGCTCTAGCCCAGCGAGTCCGCGACGGCGACGACGCCAGCGAACCAGCAGTTTCAATGTGTGTGTGTGTGTGCCTGCCTATCTTTCTCGTTCACCGTGCGTGTGCGAGTTTGTGTTGTGTGTCTGTGTGTGTGTGTGTGTATAATATTCTAAGCGCACGGCTGTGTGGAAGAAAAACGACCAGCCAAAAATCGGCCCTGTATGTTAACGCATTGGACGAACGCGCCAGCAGGTCCGTACTAATATCGTGGAACTAAGATTATTCATATTCCGCACCACCCCCCTCAATCACCATCACCATTGCCGCCGCCATCATCACCACCATAATTAACGCCACCAGACACACCTTCTGCACTGATCCTCCAACTCTATTACACAAATAGAATACTTGACTCACGCAAACATCCAGACATATATATATATGTGTATGATATATGTCTATATATCATTCATATACATATATATGCAAACTAACACACACACGTAGATATAATTATATATGTCTATAGCATAGATATATATAATTATACTTATATGAGTGTGTATATATCTATATACACACACACATAGAACCTCACTTATCTACTGGTATACCTCATCAACGTCCGCTTCTCTCACTATTGCTGGCGTCGCCAACTCCAACCACTCTGTCGGTTGCTCTCACGCAATTTACCCCCAATTCTTCCGTACGACGAGGTGAAACATTAATTTATCACAATTGAGGACACAATTCAATACGCCGCCATTGGCGACGCAACCTCCGCGGCTGGCACCATCAAGATGGAGGGCCAATTGCCACAATTCATGAGCCCAGCCAGGCCCAGCTTCGGCACGGAGGGTCGTCCAATCTCATTGAGAGCCAACCATTTTACTCTCTGCATGCCTAGAGGCTTTCTACATTTATATGAAGTCAATATTCAACCAGAAAAATGTCCAAGAAAAATCAATCGAGAAATCATCGAGACTATGGTCTCATCCTTCCCCAAGATCTTCGGCCAACTGAGGCCAGTATTCGATGGCCGAAAACATCTCTACACCAAAGAAGATCTACCAATCGGTAGGGACAAGTGTGACCTAGAGGTCACTCTGCCAGGCGAGGGCAAGGATCGTGTCTTTCGCGTCTCAATCAAATGGCTCAGCCAAGTTAGCTTGAATGCTCTAGATCTAGCATTAGACGGACAGACCAAAACTATTCCCTTTGATGCTACACAGGCTTTAGATGTTGTCATGCGTCATCTACCATCTATGACATATACTCCCGTCGGTCGCTCATTCTTCTCATCGCCAGACGGCTACTCTCATGCACTTGGCGGCGGTCGTGAGGTCTGGTTCGGCTTTCATCAATCCGTGAGGCCAGCCAAATGGAAAATGACACTCAACATTGACGTCTCAGCAACAGCATTCTACAAAGCACAACCAGTCATCGAATTCATGTGCGAAATTCTAGAGATACAAAATCTAAACGACAACCGGAAACCATTGTCAGATTCACAACGCGTAAAGTTCACTAAAGAGATCAAGGGCTTGAAAATTGAAATCACTCACTGCGGTAGCATGAGAAGAAAGTATCGTGTTTGCAATGTCACAAGAAGGGCTGCACAGATGCAAAGCTTCCCATTGCAATTAGAAAACGGTCAGACAGTTGAGTGCACGGTAGCAAAATACTTCTACGACAAGTACAAGTTGAAACTAAAATACCCTCACTTGCCATGTTTGCAAGTTGGCCAAGAACACAAGCATACTTACCTGCCACTAGAAGTTTGTAACATAGTAAGCGGCCAGCGTTGCATCAAGAAGCTCACCGATACGCAAACATCGACAATGATTCGTGCAACTGCACGGAGTGCTCCGGATAGGGAGCGAGAAATTGCAAATCTGGTCAATAAGGCTGACTTTAACAATGATCCGTATGTTAAAGAATTTGATCTACAAATCTCACAAACAATGATGGAAGTCAAAGGAAGAGTTTTACCTGCGCCAAGACTCCAATATGGTGGACGCACCAAGCAACAAACAACCCCTGTGCAAGGTGTTTGGGACATGCGTGGAAAACAGTTCCATACTGGCGTTGAGATACGAGTTTGGGCTATTGCCTGCTTCGCGCCGTCCAAGACAGTCCGAGATGACGCCATCCGTAACTTCACTCAACAGTTGCAGAAGATTTCAAGTGACGCTGGTATGCCTATATCAGGACAGCCTTGCTTTTGCAAGTACGCCACTGGACCTGATCAGGTGGAGCCTATGTTCCGCTACCTCAAGGGCAGTTTTGCTGGCTTACAATTGATTGTTGTCATCCTACCTGGTAAGACGCCGGTCTATGCTGAAGTTAAACGTGTTGGTGACACTGTGTTGGGTATGGCCACACAGTGTGTCCAAGCTAAGAATGTCAACAAAACATCGCCACAGACGCTATCAAATTTGTGTCTGAAAATTAACGTTAAACTGGGCGGTATTAATAGTATATTGGTCCCAAGTATTAGGCCCAAGGTGTTCAACGAGCCAGTCATTTTCCTGGGTGCCGATGTAACTCACCCACCTGCTGGCGACAACAAAAAGCCGTCAATCGCGGCCTGCGTTGGCTCAATGGATGCCCATCCAAGCAGATATGCTGCTACTGTTCGTGTTCAACAACACCGTCAAGATATGATCCAAGACTTAGCTTCTATGGTCAAGGAATTACTTTTACAATTTTACAAATCAACTCGCTTCAAGCCAAATCGTATCATTTTCTATCGAGATGGTGTTTCTGAGGGTCAATTCAATCAAGTGCTCGCACACGAACTATTAGCTGTGCGACAGGCTTGTTTTATGCTCGAGGAAGAGTATAGACCGGGTATAACATTCATCGTGGTTCAGAAACGTCATCACACTCGTCTATTCAGTGTCAGCAAAAACGATCAATGCGGAAAATCAGGCAACATACCGGCAGGCACAACGGTCGACGTAGGCATCACACATCCGACCGAGTTTGACTTCTACTTGTGCTCGCATTCCGGAATACAAGGTACCTCGCGGCCTTCGCACTACCACGTGTTGTGGGATGATAATCTATTCAGTGCGGACGAGTTGCAATGCCTAACATATCAGTTGTGTCACACATATGTGCGCTGTACACGATCTGTATCTATACCGGCGCCAGCTTACTATGCTCATCTGGTGGCCTTCCGGGCAAGATATCACCTTGTTGAGAAGGAGCACGACAGTGGCGAAAGTTCATCCCATTCAGGAGCAAACGGTGATGACAGGACAGTAACTGCCATGACGCGAGCAGTCACGGTGCATGCCGATACCACCAAGGTTATGTATTTCGCTTAAATGGTGCACATCTTAGGAGAACGAAATCTGATCACTTCGTGGTAGCTAAAACTAGGTATATTCAAGAATCAAATGACGAATATATAGGACGAGCTCGCCCCATGTAAATATATTAATCATATTTTCTGGGCTACAGACAAGCATCATGTTTTATTCGCCTAAAGCGCAAGTAAGAATAAAGTCGAATGAATTACCAAGGAAGCAGATTAAATAGAGACACAAAACTTGTATTCCATGTAGAGAGGAATCAAATTCTGCAAAAGCCAGGGATGGCGGGGTCCGAAATTGTCGCCTGATTAATCATCTCTGGCTGTGCTTGTATCCTTTGTCTGAGCCTAGTTTTGTTTGTGTAGAGGGGGCGGGCTCGGGTAGCAAGAAAGGATAGGCGCTGTCATCTGGGCTGGTGAAAAGTTGGCTGCGAACGCAAACACCTTTTCAGCGATGGACTCGGGGATGCGTGAGGCTCATTGCTAACAAACTGTTGCTCATTCGTTCCACCTCGCTCAAATACAATTCTAAACTCCTCCTCGTTTAATCTGCGAGTGCGCGCGGGCGCGCGGGCGCGGACACGCGATGGCTACCGCCTGCAAGGTTGTGTCTGATTCGCTTTGCATGGCCGTCGCTCCCTCTCTTTTCTTCCCTCATCAGTTCACCTCTGTCGGTGCCACTGCGCCGCAGTCAAACCATTGCCACCTCCATCACCATAACCACCAGCTAAGGGAGCAGCATCCCCGTACACGGCCACTGCCGTGGTCGTCGTCTTATGCCCTTGCGAGCGCCGCCGCCGCCGCCGTCGCCACAGTCGAGCGCAGCCAAATCTGTGGCTTTACCTCTGCCACCGCTGCCGCCGACGCCGCTGATGAAGACGACGACGACGACGACACACTTGAATCAGCCCTGTGCCGAAGTCGCTCTTTCTGTCGCTCTTTGATCTCAGTCCTCTAGCCGTCGTCGACGTGATTGAACCGCAAAAGTTCACTCTCATATTGCAACAAAGAGTCGGCGGCGGCGGCCAGTACAGCAGTGGCACGAGACTCAGCAACAACACTGCCGCCCGAGACGACAACAAAAACAACAACAAACCCGAGCAACACCCGAGCGAACCAGTGCTTCGACACAGGTGGCCCAGTGCGATGATCAACTCTCACTCTCGAGTATGCCACACAGATCAGTCGAAGCAGCCAAAGTGCTGCAGCCATCGCCGCGATCACAGTCAGCGGCCAAAACAGCGTGTAAAAGAGCGCTAATGAACGGCCGAGTTCTGTTGCTGGCCCTGACAATCCTGCACGCACTTTTGCCCGTACGGGAGCGCACCAAATGCGCTCAATTTGGTGACAAAGATTGCCTCGGCCGCCTCCGCCTCTCCAGACTCGCCGGCGGCGCAACAGCACCCACTTGACCACCAAGGGCACCAACAACAACTCCACCACCAACATCCACAACTGCATCATGGCACCGCATCTCAACTAGTCAAGACCACCAGAATGGCCACCTACTCAGTGAGCTGCCCGCTCGAGGCAAGCATTCATCCGTGCACCTGTATTTATCACATACCGAACACCCAGATGGAGCCCGAAGAGGAGGAGGTGTACGAACTGTCGGCTGCAATCACAACTCCATACGCGGAACCCCTTGTCATGACCAGCACGCCAATGCCATCGTCGAATTCAACTGCTGCCACAAACAACACAGCACCGAGCGACTCGTCTGTAGCGCCAAACTCGACTACAACTACCATCGCGCCCACAACAACAACTACAATCGCGCCCACAACAACAACTACAATATCAACCACAACAGAGCCGACCGCGCCATCAACTACAACCACAACCACAACACCATCACCAAAACCTACATCAACAACAACAACATTAACAACGATATCAGCACCGATACCACCAACGCGTAGACCAGCACAAGAAACAGCAACAGTATCATCCACCTCGGCGCCAACATCAATCACTACAACACCAGCAATAACGCTAACACCAACAGGATCAACTCCACAAACAACAAAAACAACAATAACAATGCCAACAATATCAACTACAACACCGACTCCGACCACAACAACAACACTAAAACCGGAATCACAACCGCAACCTGGACCGGTTCCACCGACATCAACACCAGCGCCAACAACACCGTCACCAAACACAAAATCATCAACAACATCACCACGATCAACATCAACCGCGTCATCTGAGACTTCGATTCCGACAACATCAAGAACCAGTGCAGCGACACCTACACCAACAGCACCGACACCTACACCTACAGCACCATCGGCATCAGCGTCGACGACACTGACAGCCGAGACAACACCAACATCAACAACAACCCCGACACCGACAACATCCACAACAACCCCGATGCTGACAACAACATCAGCAACAACAACAACCACACAAGCGCCAACGCCGATGACAACAACAACAACACTAGCACCCAGACCAACAGCAGCACAAAAACCAGCTACATCATCAACAACAACAACAGCTGCATCAACCACAACATCTACAACAACAACAACAACAACAACAGCAGCACCAACCACAACGCCTGCAACAACAATATCCACATCCACAACCACAATCTCAACAACACCAACAGCACCATCAACAACCTCCCCACCAACAACATCAACCACAACAGCGACGCCCGTCGACGATTTTCCGACCGGGCCCAACAACATCAGCGTCGGCCCTCCGAAACTCTCAACATTGAGTGTGTCAACAAAGAACCACGACCATGGCGACAGCGAGCCGACGCCGTCCGCGGCGTCAACAACGGCGGCTCGCGGTCATCCGGTGGCCTTGAGTCGGGTCAGTTACGATGTCGAGAGTGGCCACAGCAACATCAACAGCAACATCAACAGCAACAGGACAAGCACAGGCATAGGCATAGTCACAGCCACAGTCACAAGCGCCAGTGTTAGTGGCGCCATCGGGGTTGCCAGCGTACAGGTGACCGCGGCGGCCAACTCGACGACGCGGCCGCACAGCGAGCGGCCCAGCTCGGCCGGACGTGCCATGCAGGCGCCTGTGGCTGGCGTGGTTCAGCGGCCCGAGGCGAACGTGAAGGCCACTGGCGAGGAGCGCTTGTCGGCTGCCATAAGTCAACTCCAGCTGACTGGCCAACAGCACTCGACCCCGAACAACACTCGACACCACCACCACCACAACATCACCACGAACAACCACAACCACAACCACAAGCAACACCACCAAAGCCAAAGCCAAATCGAGAGCCAAAGCCATAGCCAGCACCACAATCAAACTGGTCAGCATCACGCGCGACCCGCTCATCAATCATCCGGCGCCGATGGTCGCCAAATTCTCACCCCAAACACGCACAAGCCGGCCACTAGGCCAACGCCTGGCATCGCGTCTGCCGCAGTCGTGATCGATATGACTGCCGCCCCGGCGAGAGCGGCGGCTCCGAGTGGCGCCAGCAACAGCACTAGGACGGCTGACGGCGGCGGCGGCATCTCGGCAAGCCCGTCACTGGGTCGAGCCACCAGGTCGACTGGCAGCCGCTGCCGGATACTCAAGGCCAACTCGCTGAGCTCGACGACTCGCGCGCCTCCGACGCACGGCCACGAGCTCGAGGAGACGCTGAACCTGAGCTCGCAGCGCTCGCCTGCCGGTCGCCGACTGACGCGCTACCTGGCGCCCCACGTGCACCAGGAGCTGGAGGCGGGCGAGCCGCACGCCGAGGTGGTGGCCTATTGTCGAAACATCCAGAATCCGCAGGTGCTGCGCTCGGCCATCAAGGGCTTCCGAGGACACCAGGTGAACTACTTCGTGATTGACAGTTGCAAGATGCCGCCCTTCCCAAATGATCTCTTCCATGGCATTGACGTCCGCTGGCTCGAGATGTCCAACACGACAGTCCAATTTCACGACAACTTCCTGCACGGGCACCACCATAGGGTCGGCGTGCGCGACTAGCCTGCGCCAGCCCTTCCGCGGCTTAATTGGCACTCGGAACTTAATCGCTGGAGATCTCCACCAATCGACCGCCTCTCTTTGTGTGTCGCCGTCGTTCGGGGCCAATTACTCGGCCGTGTGGCGTCTCTGAGGGCGCAGGCGCAGACGCGCCCACACGCGCGCGACTCGACAATCACTCGTCGTGGCCGTCGTTCGCGCACAAACTCACGAGAAGGCAGCTAATAAACGGCGCCGCTGGCGGCGTCAGATACTCGAGAGAACCTCGCGAGAGTCTCCTTCCTGCCCGACAACTTGTTCGACTGATCCATTTTGTCCTCTTGGAAGTCCGAACAGTTTCGGGGCCATTTCGTTCCTCTTGTGCCGCATCACTGGGCTCGCACTCTTTCGCGCCTCCCTCAGCCTTCGGACTCGCCGAGGAACTGTCATATTGATCGGTCTAACGGCGCCGCCGCGCGCGACTTGTCATCTCAATTCAGCACTGGCGCCTCATCGCTCCATCTGAATGCAGATAAAGGACGACGAGCAGGACGAGCAGAACAACAACAAGAGCGCCAACAACAAAGAGATCCCCATCACCGGCCTCAACTCATTCCATGGCCGAACTGGCGCAATTTTGTTGGGCTCGGTTTGTGCGATGGCGCCGGCGCCGTGCGAAAGGGGCTCGCACGTGTCTGCGCTGGCCGCACTGGAGGCGCCACAGCAGAGACGAACTAGCGGTGGCCGTCTGCGCGCGACTGTGGGAAAGTGAGTCTTCGCGCGGCGATCGGGCGTGGTTGGCGCCAAGCGACCGGCGCCAGTCTCGGGCGCTACAATTTCGCTTGCGAGAGCGCCTCTTGATCAGCTCTAATCAAGCGACCGGTCGGACTTGGCGAGACTCTGCTGGAACCCGAGTCTTGTCTCATTGAGTGCCTGACTCTTGGTCTCTCTCGTCATTCTTCCGACCTGTCTCACCCACACTGCATCAAATTCAATTGACAGTTTATATCACTACAATCAATTATTGTCGGCCACTCGCGCGCCCATGACTGCAGCCATGAACTACTGCACATTCTGCAAACGCAACGGAGAACGCACCCAAGTGTATCTCAGCCACAGGTTGCACAACTCTCGCAACGAGGTCACCTGTCCGGTTTTGTTGCGCTACACGTGTCCCACCTGTGGCGTTCGCGGCCAGCACACGAAGGGCTACTGTCCGCTGCGCCGTGACGAGTCTCGCAAGCCGCTGGGTTCCCTACTCTACACCAACTCCAACTCCAAGCGCTTGTCCACCGCCTCGAGGCGCCAGCCACGCAGACTCAGCCAGTTCTCACAGGAGATATCTCTTTCTGGGCCAGACATGTGCCCACCTCGATCCAGTATTGCGATGGCCATGAACTCCTGCCACGGCGCTGTGGGTCTCAAAAACAACTGCAACAACTACGTGGGCGCCCCCGGCAGCAGCAGCGCCGACAGTAATGCAGACAGTGGCAATGTCAGCGGCCGCGAATCGCACAGCAGCAGCAGCAAGAGCACCAACCACGAGAACGGCTTCAATATGCCCAACAACCTCGTCAACTTCAATTCCAACAACAACCTCACCTCGGACGACTTTAATATGGAATCCATACAACGCCAGGTGTTGATCACTCTCATCTCGGTTGTGATGGAGGCCAAATCCAAGCTAGACCTAGTGGATGTAAAAGAGGCTAGCTCGTTGGATGATGGCAACAACAACACCTGTCCCGGCTGCCAGAGGGCTCAAATCCAGAACGCCACCCTTCAATTGCGCAACACTCTAGCCGAGCTTCGCCTTAATTAACTCCTCGAGCTTCAGTTGATCCTGGACGAATTTTCGTATGCCCTCGCCCAGCTTGAAGTGAGCCATCTCGTCCATGTTCATGTGAAACCTAAACGAAGCCTCATCGTAGTGTACCTTCTCAAGACCTTCGGCGCTCTTGGCCCGCGACTCGTCCAGCGGTCGCGACACCGGCGCTTTGTCGCTTTCGAGCTGCGAAAGCAACGCCGGAGATATGGTCAATAGGTCACAACCCGCCAGGCACTTGATTTCGCTTGTGTTCCTGAACGAGGCGCCCATAACCACCGTCTTGTAGCCGTGCTTCTTGTAGTAGTTGTAGATCTTGGTCACGCTCTTGACCCCCGGATCCTCAAATGGGTTCTCGTAGTCCTTCTTCTGGTAGTAGTCGTAAATACGGCCCACGAATGGACTGATCAGCGTGGCGCCCGCCTCTGCGCATGGAATTGCTTGCACAAGGCTGAATAAAAGAGTCATATTGCAATGAATTTGGTGCTCGTTCTCGAGGATTTTGGCCGCCTGGATACCCTCCCAGGTGGTGGCTAGCTTAATTAGAATTCTGTCCTTGTTTACACCGCGCTCTTGGTACAGACGGATCAGCTTGAGCGCCTTGGCTACGCTGGCCTTCACATCGAAGCTCAAGCGCGCGTCCACCTCAGTTGAGACGCGTCCCGGTATGATCTTGAGGATCTCGCATCCGAACAACACGAACACCAGATCCATTGTGTCCTCCAAGTTTCCTTTGCCGAGCTTGACGGCCTCTTCGATGATCTTGGCATATTGAGGCTTGCTGGCCGCCTGGAGAATGAGTGATGGGTTTGTCGTTGCGTCGGTGGGCTTGTACCTGTCTATGAGTTCAAAGTCGCCCGTGTCTGCCACCACGACACTGTGGCCGCGAAGTTGTTCGAGAGAGCTCTTCGACATTCTTCTTACCCGTCACAGTACAACTCTGATATGAGGCGACAAAATTCGATCTTGAGGCTGTATCTACAATGTATCCCCAGTCTAGAGATGGATCCTGAGTCTATCCGATGCTAAAACAGACTAGATTCACGGTTGTGGTCTGTTCGCGAGTTTACTTATAATTACATAAGATATTTAGAGTGAGAGGACGTGAAAACTGAAGGGATACACGCGGTTTGTAGACAGGACTCGCTCAGAATAAAGATTTAAGCAAACCAATGGATGTGTTCTAGAGGTAGATTTATCTTATACAAGATGTTGCTTCAGACGAGCTAGAACACCACCGACTAGACAACGCGATGCTGATAAATTGCTGCCAAGCGGTGATGGCGTTTCGAGAAGGTCGAAGCAACTAGAGGTTCCGAGGGCGTATCGGTATGAGCAATCATGGCCGTTTCACTTTCATCCCCGGGACTCTCGCCTCGCAAGAGGGCGAATGGGAGAGTGAGCGAGGGGGCGAGATCTTATTGCTAAGCTTACGGTTGGCGCAACAAGATCGCGCGAGGTATCTCTCGAGATATCAGCAAGTTTCTACTCACTAAGCGCAGGCGCATCTAGTCACTTCCCTCTACGAAGCTTCCTCTGAGGCAGTAGTGCCCCCTGAGCACTTGTTGCTGCTCGCTGCGACGGATTGCGTGAGCGGTGCGTCCGGACTGGCTCCGCCTTTGGAGGAGCTTCGTTGGAGAGATCCTGTCTTGGCGCTAATACTTTCACGCGTAAGCTTGCTCGCGCTCGTGTTATGCACTTCCACAGATGCTGCCGCGCTCGCGCGTGAAGTCAACGTGGTAGTGGTTTGGACGGCTGCTGATGATGTAGGCATGCCTGCGGCTGTATCATCAACATACTCACGCTCGCGCGCAGGTGAGCGAGAGTGACGTTCGAAACGATGGCCCCGAGAGCTGATCATGATGCAACTGCTAGTGCTGCTGTCTGGCTTAGTGGCCGCCGCTTTCGAGTTCGTATGGCGATCCTCAATGTCAGTGTCAGTGGCCTTCTGTCTGGACAACAGAGGTGTGGCCGAGTTCGTTAGACTTTCGCGCCTCGCCACACCATCACTCTCTTGTTTTGTGCTTCCTCCACCTCTACTGCCAGAGCCGGCGCGCGTACTCTGATTATCCGTGTCAGCTGAAACCACTGTTGCTGTTTCTGTTACTTTTGTCGTTGGCGCTCCTACTTTGGTCTGCGTAATCTGTCTCGTTTCATCGGAGGGTGCGGCTATCGGGTGATGGCGGCCTCGCGAGCAGCGCTTAAAGAATCTCAAATTCAAGGCCGCCTTAAATGGACAGCGACAAATGGGACAGGAGCTTGATTGATACCGCAATGACTGGGCGCATGAGCTACAAAGGCACATATGTCTACATGGCAACAACATGGTATCCCTATCCTCGCTCATGCAAATTACACACTCAAACGTGTTCTCACTACCAAGAGATCTAAAGTGATTGCTAACTAAACTGCCTCGATGATGACCATCTTCAAGACTGGCGTCGACGAGGCTGCTGATGGAGCCAGTTTCACTGTATTGCCTACTGCTGGCCAAAGTTGAAACGGAGAACAAAGAAAGCGTACTCGCTCTCATGTCTCGGCGCATTTTTGGCGTGCGCGATGCGTTACTCTTAGAATTTGAGATTGGTTTGTTCTCAATACCATAGATGTCTTGAAGTATATATTGCACGCCATCGACAAATATAAGTTGTTTCAAAGGCTTGATTGAGTAGCCGTCATCGAGCTGACTCTTTTCAACTGTGGCCACCAACGATTGCGATTGCCTCGGTATCGGACCCTCTAGCGCGACGCAGTGAATCACAATCGGGAATACTGCACCAGAATTATAATTTCCGTCCACGTCGAGTGGCTTGTAAATGAGTAAGTCTTCATCGAACAGATACGGCTGGAATGTGTGCTCTTGCTGCTCAAACTTCTGGTTCAGTCCCTTCTTGTAGGTGTAAGTTTTGGACTTGTAGGTCGCGTGTTGAGGTTTGTAGGTGACGTTTTTAGAGTTCACATCACGACTACAAAAGTAAGATATCCGAATAGAGCAGTCGACTTCGGCATCGAAAAAGAACTCTATATTGTACACTCGATTCGATATTTGCGAGGTATCACGCCTTCTCTCAAAACAAGGCCTCTTTTCTTCGATGACGGGCTTTTTGTGCCTTCGTCTATTTGTAACGTTGTTGAGGATCTTAGTTGTTCTTCGCCTAATAGTTTCGTGGTTTAGGTTTGGGGTTTTTCTTCCGTCGGTTGTGCAACGAGTCAAACTTGCGACCTCTCGTTGAGTTGGGACGTCTCCCGTGTGACGAGCTGCAGTGCCCACATCTTCGTCTTGGTAGACTTCGTTGTCGTTGTCAGTTTCGTCGCCAATGGTAATTTTTATATCACAAGTTTTTTCCTTAGACTCAGGACCTCGCAGTAGAGATCTATGCTGATTTTTTTCTGAGTCATCGTCATCGTCTTTGGTATTTATATCTGGTGGCTCGTTCAGGGCATCTTCAAAGTACTCGTCATTTTCATCACTAACAGACTCCGATATTGGCACATCTTTCACGGATGTGTATCCACTCTTTGAGGAGTTTGTGTCTGTAGAACGCGCAGCCGAGGTGGAATTTGATCCCAAAGAGGAGACTTCCGAGTCGTTACATGCTCTTGAACCGTAGCTTGTTTGCTTGAGCTCGATGCCCTCGCCCTCGACATCATCAACTCCGATCTCAGTCAAGTGCACTGTGGCTGTCGAATATCTAGAGTTGTCACGACTCTTATTTTCTCGATGGGTGTGATGCGAAACTTCGTGGTTGTTATTACTGATGGACGCTGATAGACCCGTTTCTGTGGGGTTGTGTTGACCTGTTCTTTCAGAGGCCGTGTTTGTGGGGCTATTTTGATCACTATCAAGGTGACATATGCTAGATGACTTCACTAATCTCAGTGTTTCTTTCCGGATATTCAATAGCATGACAAGAGGCTGTGATGGGTTGGGCCCGCTTGATACACTTGTGCCATTGTTGAGCGTCTGAGTTTGGGCGTCTTGCTTGTTTGATTGTGAGACCTGTCGATGCCGTCCGCTCAGAATATTGAGCGGTGTGCTAAAACCACCGACTCGACTAGAGACCTTATTGATTGCTTTCTGTTTCGTGTTTAGGTTATTGAGTAAAATTTGTTGAGCCTTCTTGTAAGGCCATGTGCAGGGTTTTGTACATGTCAAAAAATTTAAATCACAACTATCACCAAATAAATAATCCGGATCGTTCATTTCGAATCTTTCGCCGCCCATAAAGAAGTAGTTGCTGAAGTAATTCTTGTTCAGCGAGTAACTATAGAGAGTCTCTTCGCCCTGTTGAGATCTTTGCCTGCCCGAGCGCAAGTTATCCAGGTTCAGTCTACTGGTTAATGCACCCATCTTAGCAACTTCCGATTGCAAGCTGCCTACTCTCACGCGATGGGACAATATAAGTTGCTTGTACTTGTATACCTAAGGCCGGATGCAAGTGCTCTCGAGCTTACAGTGCCTCGGATGCGATGGGCGGGAGCTGAATTCTGTTGACGATGCACTAATCATTCCATTGGATTGTGTGCTTGGGTGATGTGTTGCAATGGCATTGCAGTAGTGGCTATGAGTGTGGGCTGTGGAATTGTTATCTGGTTGGGTGTATAATGGATACATTTGTAATGGTTGGAAAATAACTCGACGGTGGTGAGTAGCTTGCGCATTTTGTGTGAGAAAGCTGTTGTTGTTTTGTGCAAAGCCAAGGCGGAAAAGGTCAGCTGATGTTCTCGTTTTGTGTGCGCAATTTCTCACCACCGGATTGTGCGCGCTGAGCGCTCTTCGAGATTGTCGAGCACAAGGTTGTCTTGTGCTCTGCTGGATTTAAGGCCCGAGCTCTCGGTTCTCAATGGATTTTTTCGTCAGTTCTATGATCGTTTGATCACGACGCAGTATCGATCGAGCAGATGCCAGAGTCCATCGTCAGCCACGTCGAGCCTCTTATTATTAGAGCATTGCAAGATATGAGTATGGAGCAGGGGTGCACTCCCGAGTTTGGACTTGTGCGTAGGTCGAAGAGGCGCTGCCACTTGTTAGAGTGGACCCAACTTGGGCGATGGGGTGAGCCTGGGAAAAGTTTGTGTGGGGCGGCTCACAAGCAACTCTTTATCAGCGTCTACAAGTATCTGTGTGCGTTCGAGTCGAATGTCTTCGGACCCAGTCCAAATGCCGAGCTCGTGGTAGTCACCCCGGGAAATCTGTACACTCTGCATCTATCTTTACTCGCCCTTGCCCTTGGTGTGGCTTGTCGTTCGCAGCCACTAATGTCGCCACCGTTCACTCGGCGGCTTGAGCTGGCGTCGAGTGAGAGTTGACGCGGAAGACGTGACGCCGAGTGCAAGTGAGAGCCTGTCCGTGCGGGCGCAGCTTCACAGAGAATACGGCAACTTTCTCACATAAATCTCGCCATAAATTTCCTCTTCACGTCACGTGCTCATCATCTTTATCAGCCCCGCATCTCCCAAAGATCATCCTCTTGTCCTCGTAATCATTACTCATATAATACCATTATTGTTCTCATCAATCATGCTTAATTGTCCGTTCAATTGATCAAAACACAGAACAATCCGAGTACGTCGCCGCGAATATTCACTCTCTGGATCTTGCACAAATCGCACGTTCGCCTTATCAGTTTGCCAACTCTCTCTCCCTCTCTGTCTCTCCCTCCCACTCTCTTTCTCCCACTTTTTCTCCCTCGCCGACCCACTCCCACGCAGAAGCAAAGCCTCACACTCCCACACGTTCCTTGGGGCGAATGAAACTAACAAACAACAACAAGTTGTATCAAATTCCAACATGATAGCCAAACTCCGCTGTTACATTGGCCTTGCCACCCTTTTGAGCTTCGTCATTAGCGGGCTCATTTTAAATATTGCACAACTCATTCTATATGTACTCGTGCGGGTCCGTTCAGCTTGAAGCTTTTTCGTGAAATCAACCACTACTTACAATACTCATACTGGTCACAGACTGTAGCCGTCACGGATTGGAACACAAATGTTCGGTGTCGTCTCTACTACAAAGATGAACAATCGGCCCAAGAGTTTGGCTCCATAACGGGCATTGTTGTGGCCAACCACCGCTATGACCTCGACTGGCTTGCGGCCTGGATGTTCTCAGATAAGCTGGGAACTCTAGGCAGCGACAAGGCGATGCTCAAGTCGTCGCTCCGCTATATTCCCGTCATCGGCTGGGGCTGGTCCTTAAGTGATATGATCTTCTTGTCGCGCAACTGGCAAAAGGATCGCGAAAATCTGGCCAAGTCTATGGAAACCATCGTAACATATCCAAACTCGCTCATATTGTCCTTTTTCGAGGGCACTAGACTCACTCAGAAGAAGTACGAGGCGAGCTTGAAGTTTGCCGAAGAGAAAAATCTGCCCTTCCGACCAAGACATCATCTCGTGCCACGAACACGCGGCTTCCACTCTATGACACAGGTGATTCAGGACAAAATGAAAGCTAACCCTTCAATGAAAATTGGACTCTACAATTTTGAGGTTGCCCTCGATAATGACGACAACACCAAAGCCTCGATTACTTCTATACTCAGCGGAACAAAGACTTGCATACACATTTATGTCGAGCGACTGGATATTATGAAAGTGCCCACCGAGACCGACGAAGACTCAGCAGAATACTTGTTTGATGTGTACAGGAAGAAAGACGAGCTGTTCGATTATTTCAAGAAGCATGGAAAGTTTCCCGGAATTGAGAAGCCCTACCATCGGCGCATCCAATCACTCATCAACTGGGCTTCCTGGATGATTCTCACATACTCATTCTTACTCTACCAATATTACATTTGTTTCACCTCCGGCAGCACGATGTATATTGCACTCATGCTTACGATCACCCTGTCGGTTATTTTCGCCGTGCGAATACTTGTCAACTCAACAAAGGTGAGCAAATCCTCCTCATACGGAACAACTGTAAAAGCAAAGTAATGGAGCGAAACTCTGGATAAAAATGCTACAGTCTAAGAGGCGGCTGAGTAGCTAGTCATGTGTGAATCAAAGTCCGTTTATATGAGTTGGAATGGGCGCATTTTATGTGACATGTCTCAGCAGACTGCGTCCGCACCAAGAATCAGGTTGGTCGGCGTCCAGCTGGTGACTAGTCTCCAAACCAGACGAATGATGCTCCTGCTGATAGTGTTGCAGATGGTGCGCCGTCTGCTGGCTCACGTAGACTGACTGCATCGAGGGGTTGGCACCAGACTGATAGTGGTGATGACTACCCAGAGTAGGCGGGCTGTAGCCATGCAACTCCCCGCTTGAGTATCCTGGCCGATGGGCGCCGGTAACGTTCTGGTGATGTCTCTGGCTGGAATATATCTGCCTCTGACTCAAGTCTGTGCTGGCCGCCGCTGCCCCTGAAGCCACTGGGCTCCCGGTCGTGGAGGCCGAAGATGTTCCAGGCGGACTACCGGTGACTTCCTTCCGATTCGACGAGACACCAGAAGGCGAAGTGGAGTTGTCGGTGCGCAGGTGTGAAGCTTGGTATCCGTTTGTGCTCGATCTGGCGCTCATCAGTTTCGGCTTCTTGTCGCCTGTCTCACTCGAGCCGCCAGTCTCTGCGCTGAAGCTGTGCTGCTGATCGACGCCAGTCGAGTAGGTCGTCCCCGTGTAGTCGACCCGTTGGGCACCACCAGTTGCGGGGTGCGGCATGGAGGTGGCCGACTCGCCAACGTATTGGAGCTGCGGTTGCTGTTGGTGCTGCTGCTGCTGGGTGTGCTGCGGGTGGCCATAGTGTGACTGGTGCGGGTTAGGCTGGTGCTGCTGGATGAGATGCGAGTAGTGCTGCTGGTGATGGTGGTGGTGGTGGTGGTGTAGGTGATTTGCATGGACCAGGTGCTGGTCGGAGACCTGCGCGTGGTGCGCGTGCCGATGGTGGGGATGGTGCTGGTGTTGGTGGTGGCCTGCGGCCGCGTGCTGGTGCAGAGGATCTGCAGCGGCCGAAGGGCTGGCGCCCGCCGAGCCCGCCGTCGCATACGGATAATAGTGGGCAGCCGCGGCTGCGGCCGCAGCAGCGGCGGCTGCCGCAGCGAGCTGGTGCTGTGAGCTAGACTGCTGCGGGGCCTGGGGCTGGTGGTGCTGTGGTGCGAGCTGGTGCGCCTGCTGACCGGCAACCAGGTGCTTGCCGCTCGATCCAGCCGACACGCCCAGGTAGGCCGAGCCGCTTCCGGCTGCGGGCGATCTCGAGTCGGGTGAGCTGCCGAACTGGCCCGAGGCGCTAGGCTGCGAGCCCGCCGAGCTCGCGGGCGACGATCTGCGCGTGACGGCGGCTGCCGCGGCCGCAGCGGCTGCGTGCGCCCTATAGGCGGCCGCGCCCGCGCTCGAGTAATGGGCGGCCGCCGACGTGCCCATGGCAGTGGTCGGTAGGTCGCCGAGTTTGCGATCCCCGATCCGCCCGCACCCGTGGCCGCACAGCGAGACCAGCTCCACTTCCGGTGGTAGAGCCGACGCCGCCACGCTTCCGGCGCGCCGCGTGGCCACGGCGGCGGCCGGCCACATTTGCGTGGTGCTGGTACATCGAGCGGATGAGCGAGTCGGAGGTGCAGGAGCCGAGGAGGGGGGCGGCTGAGTTGGCGGCCAGCACCTTGTGGAGCTGCTTCTCTTGTTTGCGATACTTGGCGCGCCTGTTCTGGAACCACACCTGGATGCGGGCCTCGTTGAGTTTGGTGGCGCGCGCCAGCTCCTCGCGGCAGTAGATGTCCGGGTAGTGGCTCTTGGCGAAGGCCGACTCCAAGTCGCCGACAAGCTGATCATGGGTGATGTGGTGCGATGGCGCCGCCGGCGGCGCACTCGAGGCCTGCGCCTGGCGAGCGCCACGGGCCGCCGCGGCCGCGGCCGCCGACACGACGGCGCGCGGGCCGCACTGGCTGGTGCGCCCATGGCGCGGCGGCCGGCAGCGCTCTTGAGGCCACGGCTTTTAAAACAAGTGGTCGGCCAAATTTGAATGATTACTGATTAGTGGAATTGTTTTGCGCGCTCGGCTTCTGTGCCAGTAGGCGTCCCTCCACGCAGCTCACAAATTGGATTCTCTAGGACCGCGCTGGCCGCTCGCAATCTGGCCGACCACCAAAATGATTTAAGACTACTTCGTTTTCGCTCCCAGTCTTCTCTCTACACTCGGGCCGCACAAGTTCTTTTGTCTCTGCGACGAGGCCAAATGATGCCAGCCCGCCGCTCGTCGGCGGCGCGTCGGTGTCAGCAAACGCGCGCAATAATTCCATTGCCAGCGCGGCACGCGCGCGCGCCGCCCCTATGTGCGCGCACATAGCGCCGCCGGCGCGCGACCCCTGGATTGGCAGTTCGCGCAAGCCGCTCAATTGATTTGCGCATGATCGAGTTCTGCGCCAGGAGCTTGTGCGCAGGCGCACTGCCTGTTCCGGTGGGCGGCCCAAATTGATCAGCGGACCTTCGGCGGCAAAATGTGTCGGCGGGCCGTCGCTTGAACTCGTCGCCGCACCGACAGCTAGACAACTCGATGACGCGTCGCTTCTATAGGTCACCTGAAAACGCGACGCCGAGTCCCTCGTCGTGGCTCGCAGTATAGGCACCCTAGTTCGTCTAAGCGCGTCGGCGCCCACGAGCCGCCGATGTGTCGGAAGAGAGCGGGCGAGCGAGGCCGCGAACAGCCGCCGACCGGCGCCCGTCGTTCGTGTCTGTATGTGGGTGTGTGAATGTGTGTGTGTGTGCGCGCGCGCCCCCAAAGAGATAATCTAATTAGGACGCCTTGGAGGCTCGCGAGCGGGCACGTGCTCGCAAGACCTCCGTTATGGCACTCACGTCGCGGGGTAACAACTCTGTGCGCGCGGCCGGACGGACGCCGGCGGCTGCCGCACCCACGCTCGCCCAGACCAGCGCCTCTCGGTCGAGCGAGTCCACTGACGCCCAGCGCAGTTCGCCAGCCCGAGGGCAGAGATGACGCAGATCTCAAGGTGACTGGGCGCTCGGCAGGGCGCTGTCTGGAGGCGTTCTCGGGATTGTTTTATGCAAGACAGAGGGAGGGAGATCGGGAGAGAGGGAGAGAGAGAGGGAGACAAAGTGTCGGCGCTCGAGTCTGGCCCGCGAGTCCGCTCGCTCGGCGGCTCGTCCGTAAGCAGTCGGCCCAGTCGTGGGCGCCTTTCATCCGAATTGGATTAGACCTTTGTGGGCCAGAGCCTAGCGACGACGACGACGACGACGACGACGACGACGACGATGACGACGAGCGGGCTGTGACTCAAAATCGGCACTCCACCAACTCATCATCGTGCTCATCGGCCTCTTGCAACTTCGGGCCGCCGATTGGCTGCGCCGTCGCGTCAGTGTTAGTGCAAGTGCGAGTGCAAGTAGAGGCTCGACCGGCGCGGCACAGAGAGCGAGTGCGCGCGGCCGGGGGACAGTAAAGCGCAGAGATGAAACAATGCGCCACCAGAATCGTACAAGTGCGCGCCAAAATGAACTTGTCAGCGGCCGAGCGACCCACTTTGGCGGGCCGCCAGCGCGTCGCCAGTGAATTAATGCAGTTCGAGTAGTTGGACGCAAATCAGTCAAGTGCAAATAGCGCCCATTGGCCACAAGTGCGCCCCCGCGTGGGCGCGCCTCCGTCAGGCCCGTGCGCCTAATGGACGCGCGACCTGCACTCGGGCGCGCCAAATGGACAGAGTAGTTGTTGTTGTTGTTGTTGTCGTGCTCGTGGTCGTGGTGCTGATGGTGATCGTAGTCATAGTGGTGGTCGTTGTTGGCGTCGTCGCCGTCGTTGGCGCCGCTCAGGTGGCGGCCCGGATGTAGTCGGAGTTGAGTTGCGAGCGCAGTTGCAAACTCTCGGGGGATAAAAATGTTGGCCGGCGCCGCGAGCGCACACTGATCGCGAGTTGCGTAATTTGTATTCAATAGCGGGCGCGCGTGCAATCATGAGCCCAGTGGCGCGCGACCGGAGCCGAAATCAATTGTTCCACTGGGCGCGCGCCTGGAACACCAGCCCAGAGTTGAGGCCGCTATTTGAAAAGATGTGCCAAACCGATTTGGGGCTCCTCAATGAATAATAATGAGCCCGTCGACGCCTCCACCAGAGTGCAACCTTGAGGGGCGCTAGCGATCGAGTGAGTGAGCGAGCGAGCGAACGGCCGACCAGATTTGTCGTGTGAGTGTGAGTGCGCGCGCGCGGGCGGCCGATCGACTCACTCCAACGGCACAGACGTCTGATTCAAGCGGACAGAATAGAAAGAGAGAGAGAGAGAGAGAGAGAGACACACACAGAGAGACGGAGAGTCCTGACTGCGTTGCCAGCGCCTTGTTAGGGCTATAAAAAGGCCCGACGGCCACGCTAAGACGCGAGCTAATTCATTGATGGAGGTCATCGGCGTGGCTGAGAGTCCGCGTGGCTGCAGTCTCGTGGTCGTCGTGGTCGTGGTCGTGGTCGTGGTGGTGGTCGATCGAGAGTGAGCGTGTCCAGTGTGAGTAGGCACGATTGTTGTCGCGCTGATTAGATGACAAGACGAGAGCTCTCGAACTTGTCAGCCGAGCGTCACCTTTGGCCCTCACCAGATTGGCTCGGACTCATCCCTTTGCGCGCACAGCGACGCTGGAGTTTGGTGCGCAATGAGCGAATTTGGCCCGTTCGATCCAAGTTTACTTTGTTTCTCGTCATCTGTGAGCCAACGGCGAGGGAGTGGCGCCCGGTTGCTATTCTTGCTCCCAGACACGCGCTCTCATTATCTAACTTTGTTGGCCGCCCGCAAGCCCATCGGCAGGCGCGAGTCGATGATCAGCGCGTGTGCGCGCGCGCGCGCTCGCACTTTGTCGCTGGTGGAATTAGTTCATCAATTAAGGAAGTGGCCGTTTAGTAGGCCGACAGGGGTGCGAGCTCAGTGAGCAAGTGCCCCTCAAGTGCCTGTTGCGTAAAGAGTGCCTTGTCGTCGTCAGTGGGTGTTATTCAATCTCGCGCGCGTCCCTCAAGACTCGCACACTTCTCGACGGCCGGCCAGATTAGCGTGGCCGTCGGGTGCGGGCACTAAACTGGATTCTGTAACGGTCTCGCGCAACACCAAATTCCGAGCCGCCGAGACCTTGACGAGCGCCCGCTCGCGACCCGCCCTTTTCCGCCTTCGCTCGCGACGAGCTCGCGGTCGTTCGCGCGCGCCCGCAACGGAGGCCACAGAGTTTACTGGTGTTACTGGCTGTCTGGCTAATCATATCGCCATCCATGAGAAGCTCACCTGCGTCTTGGCCCGCGAGCGCGAACTCGTTCGCGGGCGTGCAGGCGCGCACGTGCGCGAACGAACGCACGTGCGCCTGCGCCCTGACAATTCGCGCAACCAATCGGCCCCGCCCCGCGCGAGCGGGACTCTCAATGATAATCGCGATAATTACGCAAGATCGTGCGAAAGTGGTCGGCCGCGCGGGGGCGGGACCCGGTGCGAGGAGCTCGCGCAAACCGGAAAGAACAACCAGGGCCGCGGGTGGCGCCGAGGGCGGCCGTGTGGAACGTCTGGTTGGCTGCGGGACGACAGTTTCCGCTGGCGCGAGTATAAAAGCGGTCGGCGAGCAGTCGAAAGTATCAACAGTTTAGGCTTGGAAGTTCAGAAGCAAGAGCTCTAGAAAACATCCCAACTCTCTAAGCTCGTACAGTATTCGTGCAGTGGACAAACACAAGAAAAGTATCAAAATGAACAAAATCGTAAGTGTCGCACCCAAACTTAAAGGCAGCGCTCTGACTGAGACTCCCCATGGCATTATTGGCTAACTCGTAGTGAAAAACTATCCCGCACCTCATGTAAAATTCAGGCCATCATTTGTCTGCTCGTCGCCGCTATGGTCGTCTGCGCCTCGGCCCAATACGGCCACGGCTATGGCTACCAGCCGCACTACGAGACGCACGAGAAGAAGTTCATCTCGCTGCCAATTCCCCACCTCAGGATCAACCTCGACAAGCTGACGCTGCCAATCCCCAACCTGATGTCGCTCTTCTCGTCGCACTCGAGCCACCACGACGACGATGATGACGACGAGCACTACTACCCGCCACCACACTACTAAACGCGCGGAGCCCCGTCCAGTTCCTCACCTCTGGTCGCAGTTGGCGCGCGCGCTCCCCCTCTAAGTCCGCACGCCTCCCGTCACCTCTGCAGGCCGGCGCTTACGACCAAACAGCCGGCTGAGGACGAGTCTAGAGAGAATATATATCTTATTAGTCACCTAGTCAATTGCACCATACCCGCGAACGAGCAGCTGCTCATCCAAACCGGACGGGCCTGCTAAACGCACCACTGCCTTACCCAACACACAACCGCCCCCGCCCTCCTCAAAGATATACACAATCATATAGCTGCTGATCATTCACGGCCAACTATCTCGCCGGCCGCAATCAATGTGCATGTCCAATAATAAACGTGCGATTGTATTTGCGATCAGCTAAACGCCAGAGTTTGTGACCTCATCGTCTCACTTCCGCACCAGAACATCCGCCAGTCGATAACTAGTCGAGTTTTTCCTCAACAAGGCGACGGCGGCCGAAAGAGCGGGCAGGTGAGATAATTACCCGGACGTGAGGCGAGCCAGTGTCACGCGCTCGCGTGCGCGGTGTCAACACTATTAGTGCGCGAGTGTTGCTTGTGCGAGGCCTGCGCAAGCGCACGCCGCTCGCAAAGAGCTAGCGACCTTGAGCGCATTGGTGTGCTAGTGCTCGAGACTAAATTTAACTTTCACTTCCCTCGGGCGACCGACACTGTTGATGTTCGCGCAGTCGATTGCATAATTAGTAGTAAGAATCTGGTCTAAACAAGCGTCGAGCCGACACGAGAGCACGACATCTAGGCCACCGGACGCGGGCGCGCCTGCACACGCGCACTCGCTCTTGGCGACCTCGCGCGTGCGGAACTAGGAACTGGCCGCGGGCCAGGCAACCTGCAAATGGCCGGCTATTTGCTGGCTCGATCTCTCTATTTCAAGGCGATTCCGAGAGGGCCGAGATGGCGATATTTTTATGTGAGATTTTCCAGACGGTGCGTCCATGCACTCGAGCGCCGCACGAGAGTCGTGATCACACGAGAAGTCGGTTGAGGACGCGCTCGAGCTCCTGCTTGAGCGCCGGCTGGATGGAGCTCACGAGCCGCTGCTTGAGACGACCCATGAAGAAGTTGACGAGGCCGCGCGTGAGCCGATTCATTCCGGGCAGACCGCCAATGTCCATCTTGGGCGCCTCCAGTCGCCTGATAGTGAGCTCGTCCACTGTGACTCGCGACGCGGCGCCCAGCGAGCGCCTGATGAGCGCCTCGAAGTCGACCGCCTTGATGTTGAAGGCGACGAAGCCGCGCGCCGTCGGCCTGGCTGAGTCCGTAGCGCCCGCATCCGGCGCTCTGGGCTGCGTGGGCGTGGGCGTCAGCGTGGCGAGGCTCACGTTGGCCAGTTGGTGGTCTTGGCGCCGCTGAGCGCTGGCGCCCAGGTACAGAGTCCAGTTGTAGTGCGGCCGGAGGTTGAGCCAGCCGAGGCTGGCGTTCACGATCAGGTGCTCGTCCTGGAGCTTGACTCTGGTCTCGCCGTTGAGGCGGATGTTCTCGAGGCCCGCGAGCGAGCCGTTGGCGAACTCGATGAGTGCGCTGGTGGCCAGCACCGAGCGCTGGTACTCGAAGCTCGGCAGCGCCATCTGGCCGAGCTGCGAGCGCGCCACCTCGCTGCTTATAATCCGGCCCAAGTCGTCCAGACTCGTCGTGCTCGTGCTCGTGCTCGTGCTCGTGCTCGAATTAGCCGCTGAACTGGGCGCAGATTTGTCGGCACTCAGAATGGGCGTGAAGCGGGTGAGCTCGCAGTCGAGGAAGCGGCGCCCCTCGAGCTCGAGCGTGCGCCGGATGTAGGCCTCGAAGTGCTCGTAGGTCCGCTTGATTGTCTTCTGGAGCACGCGCTGGAGCATCTTGAGCAATGCTCGAGGTGGGCCGCGAGCTGTCGCGCGCGTCCAGGATCTCGATGTTGATGTAGCCGAGATTGCTGACGTTCATGCGGAACTCATTGGTGCGCAGACGATACTCGGCCGCGGGCTCTTGGCCGCTAGTCTGCGTCTGCGTCTGCGTCTGCAGCTGCAGCTGCGTTTGCGTGGGCGCGCGCACCTGGCGCTCTTTGGTGAGGTTGGAGGTGGCGGTGAGGAGGAGGTTGTCGATGGACATGCGGTAGTGGCCCGCGAGCCGCGCGTATAGGTCGCCGCCGAGGAGCGCGGGCGCGGGCCCGTCGTAGCGGAACTGGCCCGTGAGCGTGGTGTTGGCGATGTTCAGGCCCAGCCCGAACTTGGGCTCGCCGCTCTCGTACAGGTGCACGTTGAGCATCGTCACATTGAGGCCGGCGATGTGGAGTTTGTTGGCGAGAAACTTGATCGAGTGCTGGCGCGGCCGGCCCGACTCGTCGTTGTCGTCGGGCTCGGCGTCGTACTCGTCGCCGAACATCTGGCTGTCGAAGGTGGACAACAACTTCATGGCCGTCTGCACAGTGCCGCCCGTCTGACTCAGCGGCATCTCGACGTCACCCACGGCGAAGCTCAGGCTCTCGGGCGCCGCCTCGAGCGACTGGTTGTGGGCCGCACTCAGCGAGTCCTGGACACTCTGGGGTGCAAAGTTGAGCACAGGCACGCATTTGCGCGCCTCCTGCGGCTCGCTCATCTGCTCGGCGGCGCACACCATCACAACAACCGCCAAGCACCAGAGTGTGCGGGTCATGAGGGGCCCGTTCTTGAGGAAGACGTTGACTGTGGGCTGCATCTTGGTGGGCGGATCTCTGTAGGCGACTTGCGACTCTCGGGAGCCAACACACTTCTGAGGGCTCTCGATCGAATGTGAGCCGGGCCCGAGGGTCGCGCGACACTTCGGGCGCGTTCAGCAAAGTGTCGCAGACAGAGATGCGCCACGCCGGCCCGCTGGCCAATGTGGAATCTAGCGCAAGTTCGGATGTGGCGCGCCAGCGAGCGCTTTGCATATCCGCAGGAATCCCGGCCGCCCAGAGCTGTCGCAGTGGCGTCGAGTTTCCAGTTCATCAGCTCCAGCTGGAAATCCGACATCGAGTCGCGCCACAAGCGGCCCGCTCGTGTGCGCCGTGGCAACAAAAAGCGACGCAAAATGTGATGCTAGCGCCGCTGGCGGCCACGCTCGCACCATCCCGTTAACGCTACTCGGCCGCCGCGCGCACCTGACCTCCTCGTTCCCAATTGGCCGGTTTCGATTTTCATGGTCACCTGGCCAGTTAGTGGGCGGCGGCGCGCCGCAGCCAATGAAGTGGCCCACTCCCGCCAGAGCGCTTCCTTGTGGCCGACCGATTTGGCGCTGAGACGGTCGCGCACAGTCACGCCGGCCAACAGGCCGCAGCCAGAGTCTCAATGCCATCCTCCTGCGAGCAGGCCCAAGTGCTCCTCGGCCGTAAATCCAGTCAGAGACTCACAGCGCGAACACATTAATGAGAGAGAGAGAGAAAGTACTCGTCGGCGTCGAACGAGACGAGCGCGAGCAGTCGCAGGCACTCGTTGGAGCGGGACGCGCGAAGCCATGAGCCAGCGTCGCTCCGCCAGCGACAAGCGAGGATCTTGGATCCAACGTCTGGCCGGCTCGCGCGCGCATTCCGACAGGTGAGCGCGAGCACCACTAACAACGTCAACAACAACAACAACAACAACAGCAACAACTGCCATCACGCCGCGCGTCTTCGAGACTTGAGCGTTTGCTCGACGAGCCTTGACGCTGTTACCAGTCGCCAGCCGACGAGTGGCCCAGGTGCGCTGTGCATTCGCGACAGTCGCGCTGGCGGCAAACTCGCACACTCAGACACAGACAGACAGAAAGGCAACCTGTTCGCCGTCTTGGTCTTCTGGCTCGCGCAACCAACAGCACCCTCGCCCTCCAGCTCGCTCACTCGCTCGCCCACTCGCTCGCCCACCGCCTGGATGAGTCTTGTGTGTACTCGAGCCTGACCTGGGCTGGCGATCGCCGTTCTGGCTTGCGTCGTACTTTTTTCGACTTCTCGAGCCGGTCCCTCCAGCGGCCTGATGGCGGCTTCACTCTGACAGAAGTCGAGATTTTGTAAAGTCTACAAAATCACTCAATCAGCACTCGGACACGCTTATTTTGATAACTACAAATCTATCGTGTCTGTCACTGGACAAAGAAGATAAGAGCAAGGCCAGAAGATGCCCAGCGTGGCGAACAGTTCGCCTAAGATGAACGGTTTCTCGACTGGCCTAACGGGTGACGTCATGGACGAAACATTGACCACCAAGATGGCCAACAAGAAGCTAGACATGATCATCCAGGATCAGGAGCAACAAAATTCCAACGGTCACGCAAGGCAGAGCACCGAAGAATTCCACGACACACGCTCACTAGGTGCACACAGTGTTTCCAGAGAGGCGAACCAAGACGATGAGCCCATCGTTATATTCGACACCCAGAGCAACACGTCCATTGCGCAGACCGCCAAGGACCAGTTCGCGGCCGCGCTGTTACGGCTCCAGTCGGGACTGGACGAATCGACCAACAGACTTAATGAACTTGAGACTAAAGTGGATGATATTGTGAGGCAACAGCGCCAACAAGTCAGAGCCAACCAAGAGAGATCGGCCGCGACCAAGAACAAAGGCTGGCTGTCTTTCGCCCCTGAGAACAGATTCGAGACTTTCTTCTATCTTAGCTGGCCGGTCCTGGTATTTGTGGCGATGAGAGCGCTAGAGAAGAGAGCACTACTCAAGAGGCTCGACTAGGACCTTTGGCTCTATGCATAGCAGCATAGGTGAGGTCAACCTGCTTCCAGATTAAATCTTCCAGTCATCATCACTGCTCTAGTATTGAGATATATCGACCAAAGACGCTGCCTGTCACTAGCAAGCTTAGCTTGCGCTTTGCTTACAATAACCGACACTTGTTAGGAATACTTATTTACATGGAATTAGCTGTACACACATAGATATATATATATTAATATTGTGGAGGGTCAGTGCTCTTCTTGTGAATGTTAGTGACTGTGCTGGAAGACACTTGTTTGAGGGTGTTGCTTGTCTCAACATTTGTCTGTTTGACATACAAAATTGTGCAGGTTGTGTGACTATAGTTGTTATCTTGGCGGGCTCCAGCCGGCAGGTAGCGCGAGCTGTTGTCATTCGAGGATCGATACTATCATGACCACTTACTTTGGGAGTTCGAATAGTCACCTAAACTGAACTCGGATTGCTCCTTGTCGAACAGCTTTGTATCGTCCTGTATGCTCTGTTTCAGTTTTAGTATTTCCGCTGACTCACACTGGTCGCTTGTTTCTTGACCAGACGGCACAGTCATCACATATTCGTTTTGATGAAGCGTTGGTGCTTCGGAACCGTTCATAGCCGGCTTGACTTCCATCATATCCTCACCCATGATCATGGGGCTCTGATTCTGTGGCTGGTTCGAACCTGGCTCATTGCTATAACACGCTTGACTAGCAGGTGAATTGACATTTGTGTAGTTGACATTGACTTCCCAACCACTAGCACTGCCTTGAGATCCGTTCCGTGGTGGCCCAGTGTTTTGGATTGAATTAACTTGAGACAGAACTTGACCAGGTTGATGGCCCATCTGTTGGTTTACTGGCATACTCACCACCTGGATGGGCGGTCCAGAAGATGTAGACCCAATCATATGGTGCTGTTGGTGCTGTGATGGTGCTAGTACACCTATGGGCGTTATCCTATTTATGCTTGTAGACGTCCCCATCTGTTCTGGGCCTGGTCCAAAACCCATAGTTGGACCGGACTGACTCATGTGCTGTTGGTTGAGGTGGCCTGAGTGTTGAGCATAACGTGGACTAGTGACGTGAATGAAACCTCCGGGCGGGCCGTGCTGTAATGGGCCTTGCATCCTTAGATGGATCCCACGAGATTGATTTAATGGTGGTCCATATCTTGGTCCGCTCATGAATTGGTGGGGTAGTTGTTGAGGTGGTGAAGTTTGTGTGATCGATGGTGACATGGGTGTTGAGCGCATAAAATCGTGAAAAGCTCTAGCTTCACTTGATGACTCATGTTGTCGGCGCTCAGGCGCAGCACAGTAAAGATCCCAGAAGACGCACCACCAGTCTAGAAGAAACCCTGGACCCTCGGTTATTTGTATCTCTCTGTTGAATCCTATACTCTCTTTAAAAGACTCAGCAGCTTGCTTGGCACCACAATGGACTAAATACTCGTAAACATAGACGATCAACTTTTCTTTGGCATGGATATCGCTCGTGTATTGATGCTGATTTTTGGCCTTCATCTTGGATTGTGACACCGGCAGTTTAGTTATGACTAGGCCTTCACAGAGAGTTTATATCTGTTAGGGCTTAGGAACTCACGTTAAATGGGACAGGTGTTTACAAGTTGAGTGCTAACTCTATGAGATGCAGCTAGACTTTACCTAATAACTATATAGCCTTGGAAGCCTTTGCGTCAATAGTAGACAGCGCCCAAAATATGAGCTTAGCAACAAGACTACTGCATCATGCAGATGCAGGTGATTATGATAGGATATGAGATTTGCAATAGAGAAGAAGAGAGACTGAGGCAGCTTTGATGTTTCGAATTTGGGGGCTTTATTGCAGTCGAATTCACCGAGCTCTTTGAAAGCTCGAGGCGACGACGAGCACGCGAGCTTGCGTTTTCAGTCGCGTGGGAGAAAATTCATTGCCCGGGAATCGTGCAAGAGCCCGCTTGCAGGTAGGCGCGTCGGGCAAGTCATGTGTAAACAAACGGATCGGGTCGTGCCGCATTAACTGATAGATGCGGTCGCTCACATGTTCGATAGACAAACACCACGCGGAATTTGCATCACAACTCAGTGGTGCATTCGACGCAATAATGTATAACGCTCCGAATTGTCACCTCAACCTATGATAGTCATGGCTACTAGTCTTTGTTCATGAGCGCTGCAAATTTCGTTTTTCACCATGTCATCGACGAACCTGAGGTCGCTCTACAACATCGCTCCCGGCTTTAAAGATGACCGAGATGAGAAATGGATGGAGTATCTGCCATTGAGTGATAAGACTCAGTTGCGCAAAGCTAGAGCAAATTTTATCATGTCCACAGACGAGCTCGAAGAACTCAGGTCCGAACGCAAGTCTTACTCATCCTCTGGGGCTGCATATGCAGGTCTCACGCTCAAGATCAATGAAAAACAGCGAAGTATAGACATAGTCATCCAGGGTCTATTGAATCTGGTTGTTGCACTCAAAGACAAGGCCTTTAAAGCCCGCGATGCGGCCGAACAAGCTCAGCTTCGTACTAATCGAACACGACCCACAGCTGCACCAGTGGTAACTGGTCTCGCGCCTGGACTAGGCGACATGTTCCTGCCCGCTAATCTCAGAAGCGATCCACCTCCTGCTGTTCCTCAGAAGAGTCTCAATCAACTGCCACCAAGGCGGATGCTGTAACTTGTGAAATTAGCTCACAGTCAAGCTGTGAAGAAGAGGTCATAGATACTTACTTGGATGATGTCAATGATAGATGGAAACCTGTGATGAAGAAATTAAGACCTCTCATCGAAAGATATGCATGTAAGGAGAGAGCCTT
>SNVD02010562.1:0-49162 GCA_013180625.2 Boswellia sacra
TTTGAAATTTGAAAATCTGTAAAAACATAAAAGATCTGAAATTTGAATAAGCTTTCCAACGCATCAAGAACCAAGTCATTTGGATATCTGTAGCTCAAGATATGGCCAAAACACTATTCGGTGCTCAAGTGACTTGATTTTTCTTCCATGTGTCTGTCCACTGACTTGAATGATAATTCTGTCAGCCTTCCATTTGAAATTTGAATTTTTTCAAAACATAAAAGATCTTCATATTTGAATAATCTTTCCAAAACATTAAGAATCAAAGTAATTGGATATCTCTATCTTGAGATATGGCCAAAACACCATTCCGTGCTCATGTGAGTTGATTTTTCTTCTTTGTGTCAGTCCACCGAATTGTATGTCAATTATGTCGGCCTTCTGATTGAAATTTGAATTTTTTCAAAACATATGAAATGTTCCTCATTAAGTCATCTTTCCAATGCCGTAAGAATCAAGTCATTTTGATTTTTTTAGCTCAAGATATGTCCAAAGGAGTATTCGGTGCTCATGTCAGCTGCTTCCATTTGTCCTTTCAACTTGCATGATGATTTGGACAACCTTGGCATCATGTTTCACACATTCTTTGAGTCAAACCTTGTTCTTAAACTTTGGTGCCTTTAACATGTAGTCTTCTCCTTGGCTTCAACACTTCATTTTAATAAGCCTCTTCTTGATTTACAATTATTTCAATGATCTTCCTCTTGCACATAAATAAACATGTTAGTAAATCTCAATTAATCAATGTGTATTGTTATCATCATAATTATCATGTAGCCTTCGGGCTAACAATCTCCCCCTTTTTGATGATGACAAACCATTGATTGCTTTAAAATAATATCTAAAATCAAGAATGAAAATGAAATCAAGAATAAACAAAAAGAGAGCAAAGAGCAATTGTTATAAATACAAGCAATCCAACCATACCATTTCTCCCCCTTTTTTATCATCAAAAAGATGTAATCAAATTAATTACTCCCCCTAAATATATTCTCCCCCTTAACATATGCTACCATTCAAAGATAATCATAGAAAAACAAAATTAAGACATATCCAAGATGCCTAATTCTCTTCTAATTATGCAAAATATATCTTGACTAAGGGGTTTAGTCATATTTGGGTCTAGGGACTAATTCCCAAACTTGATTTCTCTCGAATTACTTCAATTCTTCTTGCATAGCCAAAATCCAACTTTCTCATTTTTGGCCTTTTTAAAAGATTTTGGTTCAAATTGAGAGACAAATGCAAAATGATTACAAAAGTTCCTAAAAGAAGATCTAATTCTCATACCTTGTGATGGTTCACCAATAATGAGATCTTTAGGGTGAGCTTTTGCGTACCTTCATTCCTTTGGTAATTCTTGGAAAGAATCATTTACTTCCTCAAGCTTTTCTTGTTGAAGTTGTAATTCATCTTGACTCTTTTCATCAAGCCTTGATCCCTTGATTTGCTTTTCTACCTCAACAATATTATCATCTAAATTCTTTGAAGAAATCACATTAGTTTCATCAAATTCAACATGCATAGATTCTTCAATTGTAAGAGTCTTTTTGTTAAAAACTCTATATGTTTTACTATGGTTGGAGTAGCCAACAAAAATTCCAACATCGGCTTTTGCATAAAATTTTCCAAGGTTATCCTTGATGTTTAAAATAAAACATTTACATCCAAAACTTTAAAAAATCCAATGTTGGGTTTTCTTCCTTTCCAAAGTTCATAAGAAGTTTTCTTTATTAAAGCTCTAATATGTACTCTATTGATTATAAAGCATGCGGTATTAACGGCTTCGGCCCAAAAATATTTTGGCAAATTATTTTCAAGTAACATGGTTCTAGCCATTTCTTGGATAGTCCTATTTTTCCTTTCAACAACACCATTTTGTTATGGAGTTCTAGGTGAGGAAAAATTATGCTCAAAACCATTTTCATCACAAAGATTTTCAAATGCAACATTGTCAACTTCACCACCATGATCACTTCTAATGGACACAATAGAATACCCTTTTTGATTTTGAACTTTTTTTGCAAATTTTGAAAAAGCTTGTATGGCCTCATTTTTAGTTTTCAAGAATAATACCCAAGTGAATCTTGAATAATCATCCACAATAACAAAAACATAATACTTTCCCCCAAGGCTTTGAGTTCTTGATGGTCCAAATAAATCCAAATGAAGTAATTGTAGAGGTTTATTTGTTGAAATAAATTTCTTTTGTTGAAAAGAAGTTCTCACTTGTTTTCCAAATTGACAAGCATCACAAATCTTATCCTTTTCAAATTTTATTTTTTGAAGACCATCAACTAAATCATTTTTAGAAATTTTTGAAATTGTGTCCATGCTAGCATGACCTAACCTTCTATGCCATAACCAAGCCTCATCATTAACAATGAAACAATTTTCTACATGATCATTAACATCAATATCAATTGTATAAATATTACCACATCTATTACCAACAAATAAAGTCTTATTGTTACTAACATCCTTAATCCTCACACATCTATTAGGCCTCAAAAGCAACAACATATCCCTTATCACTAATGTGACCTAATGCTAATCAAATCTGTTTCAAACCAATAACAAGCAAAACATTCAATAATAGGTGAAGAAGGGTTACCAATATCACCATGTCCGATTACCCTTCCTTTGGCATTATCACCGAAGGTCACATATCCTCCTTTCTTCATGATTAATCTTGAAAAATTTGGAGGCATCTCCGGTCATATGCCTTGAGCATCCACTATCTAAGTACCACTTGTGTTTGCCACTCCTTTGTCTCTACAATCAACATTCAAGGAGTAACTTTTTGGTACCCAAAAGTTCTTGGGTCCTTGGGGGTTAGTTATGATACTTTTTGGAACCCATATTTGTTTTAAATTTGGATTTCTTTTAATGGAGCAAGAATGCACATTGTGTCCTTTTCTTCCACAATAAGTACATGAATGATTAGGATTATTCCTAAAAGATGCATGAGCAAAATAAATTTTAAAATACTTTTGATTTTTATGAGTTTTATATCCTAAGCCTCTTTTATCAAAAACACACCTTTGATTTTGTAACATAGAATTCAAATTTTTTTGTGCTTTTTGTAAAACTATCAACAATATTTCTTAAGTCATTATTTTCCTTTTTCAAAATAACATTTTCTTCCTCTAATTTATCAAAATCCTTTTGTTTTAAATCTCATTTTCAGTTTTTAATAAACGTATTTGATTTTCCAAACTTTCAAAATCTTTTTGCTTTAAAATTTCATTTTCATTTTCTAAAGCTTCATTTATTTCCACCAACTCTTCTAATTGGGATAACATGACTTTTGACTTCTTTTTGAAAGCATTGATTTTTGAATTTTGTTTATCAACTTGCACATGTAAATTTTGGAATGCTTCAAGTAATTCATCATATGAAGGCTTAGGATCATGGTTTAGAATACTTATCTCATTTTCTCTTAAAGCCATGAAGCACATGTTTGCCACTTTGCAATCTTCTTCATTCTCCTTCAAGGTGATTTCATGAGTCATGAGAGAACCCATAAGTTCTTCTAATGGTAGTTTGGTGAGGTCCTTTGCTTCTTGAATTGCCGTCACCTTTGGCTCCCAAGATTTTGGTAACACCTAAGAATCTTTATCACCATTTCAACATTAGAATAAGATTTACCAAGAGATTTCAAACTATTAATAATAACCGTAAATCTAGTAAACATTTCAGAAATTGATTCATTCGATTTCATCTTAAAAAGCTCATAACTATGAACTAGCATACTAATTTTAGATTCTTTAACTTGACTAGTTCCTTCATGAGTTACTTCAAGTGTGTGCCATATTTCTTGTGCCGTAGAACAAGTAGATATTCTATTAAACTCATTTCTATCTAGAGCACCATACAACACATTCATAGCTTTAGCATTCAAACTCAATTTCTTTTTATCATCTTCACTAAACTCTTTAGGTTCTTTAAGCATGCATTTCCCATTTTCAATTTTGGTAGGAACAAAAGGTCCTTCCAAAACAATAGACCACAAATCATAATCAAAAGATTTCAAGAAAATACTCATTCTAGTTTTCCAATAAGAGTAATCACTTCCATTAAAAATGGAGGTCTAGAGATAGAAAGTCCCTCAACATATGAAGTTGAATTAAAAGTTGCCATAGCTCAAAATCGGTTAAGATTTAAAAAAATGAGCAACCTTGCTCTGATACCACTTGTTGACCCAGGTATGGCAACCCAAGAGGGGGGGTGAATTGGGTTTTTATTTATCAAAACGGATTTAAAAAACTTTTCTTGAAAGATCAAAATTAGTTCACTCTTTCTTTGAAAATAAAGGTGAAGAAGATGAAATTAGAATTTATCAAAGATGCAATCAAAAGAATAATAATAATAAACAATCACAAGTGCAAGTGCAAGTAAATGTAAAGAGGATAGGGATAGAGAGAGTGCAAACTCGATGTACGTGGTTCGACAAACTTTGCCTACGTCCACGGCTCCTAGCTCCACAAGCTAGGCTTTCCACTAAGTTGTAGAAATCTTTACAACTTGCTTGATGAACACCCTCACCAAGACTTTATCTTCCAACTCTTGATAACACCACACCAAGAGTTCTTCTTGATGAACAACCTCACCAAGGCAACTTCCTTCAACCCTTGATAACACCACACCAAGAGTTCTTCTTGATGAACAACCTCACCAAGGCAACTTCCTTCAACTCTTGATAACACACAACAAGAGTTCTCTCAAGGATAACTAATATCCTTTACAATAATATCTCACTCTCACCACAATACAAGAACAAAGATAATTTTTACAACAAAAGTATAACTCTCTTCAAAGAGTAGATAAATAATATAAAAGCTCTCTAGACTTGATATTTCTCTTTCTTTTTGCTTGATAGATACTTCTCTTCTTTTCTCATTGTCTTGTTGAATGCATGGGAGAAGGGCTCCTTTTATAGGCAAATGGGATGAACTTAGTCAAGTGAAGACACCATCTCCAAATTTTCGGCCCACCATAAAAACCGTAATCTTGTCTGTCATTTTTGTCAATGTTTCGTTTGAAATTTAAAAATCTGCAAAACATAAAAAGATCTGCACATTTTATAAGCTTTCCAACGCATCAAGAAACCAAGTCCATTTGGATATCTGTAGCTCAAGATATGGCAAAACACCATTCGGTGCTCAAAAGTTTGGGGGACTTGATTTTTCTTCCTGTGTTGTCCACTGACTTGAATGATACTTCTTCAGCCTTCCTTTGAAATTTGAATTTCTCAAAACATAACAGATCTTCATATTTGAATAAGATTTCCAAAACATTAAGATTCAAAGAATTTGGATATCTCTATCTTAAGATATGGCCAAAACACCATTCGGTGCTCATGTGAGTTGATTTTTCTTCTCTGTGTCAGTCCACCGAATTGCATGTCAATTATGTCGGCCTTCTGTTTGAAATTTGAATTTTTTTCAAAACATATGAAATGTTCCTCATTAAGTCATCTTTCCAATGCCGCAAGAATCAAGTCATTTTGATTTTTCTAGCTCAAGATATGTCCAAAGGAGTATTCGGTGCTCATGTCAGCTGCTTCCATTTGTCTTTCAACTTGCATGATTATTTGGACAACCTTGCATCATGTGTCACATTCCTTGAGTCAATCCTTGTTCTTAAACTTTGGTGCCTTTAACATGTAGTCTTCTCCTTAGCTTCAACACTTCATTTTAATAAGCCTCTTCTTGATTTTAAAATTATTTCAATGATCTTACTCTTGCACATAAATAAACATGTTAGTAAATCTCATTAATCAATGTGTATTGTTATCATCAAAATTATCATGTAGCCTTAGGGCTAACAGCTTTCTAGTCTGCATGAGCGTATTGCAACATATGGTCTTAATCTGATGCATTATAGCTTTGGGCCCGGTGGTTAGTACATTAGAGGAATATTTCAAATCACCTCTTGGGCCCGCTAAACATCCACTCAGAAACCCATTGGTTTGTTAAAGTGTCAATAATTTTTTTGATGGTTTGTTGTCTTTTCTTGATCAAGCAGTAGAAAAAAACTCATCTCACAGTGGAACGAGGCACCTCATGGTTTCAGCTGCAACTGCAAGGGGAGTTAAATTGCCAACTTACAGCATTCGTCTATTCGCCTGATCCAACAATATCTCGGATAGATTGGTTTGGAGAAGGCAATAAGAGGCGTAAACTGGATTTAACGCTCCATCTGTAATCTCTATCTGCTGGTTTGCTTCATTTTCATTTGCTTTCTCTTTATTATGTTTATTTGAGTTTTTTGTATGTCATTTCTTTTGAGTTTTTTTTCAGATTGTTTCTTTCACCGTAGGTAATATTTTCTAATCTTTGCTTTTAGAATGGTGGCTTAAAAAGTTTAAGTTCTCTTGAAACGCATTCTGGATCTCTTCAATCCATAGTGGCTGAATAAGGAGGCTAACTTATAAACTTTTTAGCCCCATTCTAACTGACTTGTTTTTGTTTGCTGACTTGTTGGACTTTGTTATTTCATGAGTAGGTTTAATTTTATGTAATTTAGAGTTGTTATGTATTTTTGTGTCTTTACCAGTTCTGACTAAAAAAAATTGTGGAAAAATCTGAGAATGGCAGAATATGGGGTTTTCTTAACTCTTGAAACGCATTCTCTCTCAATAAATCTATAGTTTGTTTATTCATGTTGTTTGAAGTGTCTTGTTTCTTGTTTTGTTCTTTCATAATAAAGGTATATAGGCTGGAAACCTTAAGTCTGCGGGCTACTGGTCCTAAGGATTGTTGAAATATACAATCTTGACTCAGGTGTAACACGCCACGTACCTCTTTTCTTGCATTTTGTGGGTCAATGATAAGGCAATGATTGAATTAAGAATAACTCTTGGAAAATGATAAATGATGCATGGATCTGTGTGCTTAAAATGTTTATTGGTTTTCAGTTTGCTTTTGATTCCTTGCGCAACATTGATCACTGAGCTATTATCACTGAGTTATTTGTTCACTTAGAGAAAGTTTATGTAATTTAAATGTTTCTTCAAATTTCAATGAATTCTAGAACTTGTTTGATGGTCACTCGAGGCGAAATACTAGACTGTGCAACATTGAGGAAATGATTTAGGCCATCTTTGGACCGTTTGAGCCTTAATAGCTAACCTTGACTGAAATTGATCCCTAGTTACCCCTTTGAGCCTCTGTAAGCCTTTTTCTTTGTTAACTCACTAAAAGATTTCCTAATCTCAAATGAATTTGTTCCAAACAGTTTATCCCTTACCTATGAGCATGTAGATCATTCACAATTAAATTCTGAGCTATGTTCTGGTTTTGGGAAGATAGAGGAGGTTGGGATGTGTCATGAGTAATGCAAGTGAGTTCTATTATGTTTATAAAAAAAAAAAGAAAAAAAAAGCCAATCTGTACTTATCGTCCACGTACTTACACATTGAGGACAATGTGTTGTTTAAGTGTGGGGGAGGGAAGTGTAATAAAAAAAAGAAAAAAAGAAAAAAAAGAACAAAAGAAGAAGAATAAGAGATCTATACCCTTAAGAGTTCTTAAAAAGAATGAAACAACAAAGTGTGGGGGTGTAGTTTTCTTTTGTCTTCTGCAAAAAAAAAAAAAAAGATTGAGTGTTCTAAATAAGTTTGGGGGAGTAACCTGGTGAATTGAAATGAAGTTGTGTTATAGGGTTGAGCTCTACATAGTCTTGAATGATTATGTGTTTGTGGGTGATTTGAGCCAAATTATTATCCTTTATCATACCTTCACCCAAGCCAAACGTTACAAGCTTAATAAAGTCTTACTTGATCCTTGGTGTTGTGCATGTCTACATTAGTGGAGAGTGACTTGAAAAGCAGGCCTATGGATTACATTTATACACACATCTTCAATATTAAATATGATTCATTTTTATGCATAAACTCATCCAGGTTACAAGTGATTAGGTGAGAATGGCTCTACACACACACACTTGAGGAATTGAAGTGAAGCGAAACTAATCTTTCGGATAAAATTGTTGATCAAGTGCATTATTTTGAAGTTTTCCTTCGGTTATAATTAAGTACAATCTTTGAGGCCTATTTTCAAGTTAAAACATGTGTGTTTTAATTTTTCCTTTGATTCTGTTTAGATTTAGTTTTGTTTTCATATCGTTATAGTTGCTCGAGGACTAGCAAAGTCTAAGTGTGGGGGAATTTGATAAGTGTCTATTTATATATCATTTTCATATCAATTCGTCCATGTTTTTTTGCTATATTCCTTGGTATTTTTATGTTTTTGTGTGGTTTTTGATGTTTGTAGGAGTTTTGGAGGAACTTACACAAAATTGGAGTAAACCCTTCATTTTCACCTCTGCTAGTCAACCAATTTCTTGGAGTTGATTGTATCGATATACAATTAACCGGATAACATGCTATATACCCTTGAAAAGCTCTCGAAGTCTATTTTCTGGAGAAATTTACGGTTCACGAATTTATGTAGTGTACCGAAAGTTGTGATAAAAATGGTATGAGAAGTGTATATTTGTAATTCCATATATCACTATAGCATGTTATTAAATACGGGGCACTGTAGCAAGTTACTGTAGCAGAGTATTTAAACACATTTTAGGGTTTTATTTTCATAACTTGAAGAGGGGAGAACGTGGTTGAGGCTGCAGCTCTAGAATTCTTTCATCTCTTGGAGTTCTTGAAGGAGAAAGGAAGCTTGGAAAGAGGAAGAACTACAATCTAAAGAGAATTACATCAAATTTGCTAAGTTTTTCCCTTCCCTTTCATTTTCTGGAATGTCTCCATGTTGTATTGTATTTACCACATTCTTAAACATGTGTAACTGAATCTGAATTGGTTGAGGGTGATTTCAAAGCCCTTGATATGTTTTTTGTGAATTGATTGTGCAAGGAATTGTTATCCAATTCTCTAATTGAAGTTGCTTGTATTTTCCCATATCTAATGCTTATTATTGCTTACTGATTGTATTTGGAATGGCCAACTGAATATAATCTGTTGTTGTCTATTGCTAGATTAGAAATCTTGATCCGTAATTGTCATGAATTTTGAATCATTAGTAGCAAAATGTGATCAAAGATTACAATTGGAAAATACAACCTAGGTTTAATAATCCGAACTTGTGTGATTATTGCTTAGATCAACCTATCTTTCTTATCATAATGCTTCCATTGAATTAAACTTAGCGAGCTTGTTCTAGGTTGTTTAATGGTTAGAGATTAAATAAAGAGCTTGTTTTATTTAACAACAAAGTAAGGAAAGATTGGGGTAACAGAGCTTGTTGTTATCTACGGTTGATAACTTCAATACTGTAATTGGATGATAATTCTACGATTAATTCGCAAATCCATATCTTATGGTAGAGAATGATCCCTTAACTAGATTTTTCTCATTGATCTTTCATTCAAATTAACTTCTGTTTTGTTATTCTTAATTTGCATTCTTATTTCATTTAGTTAATCATTCAACAAAACACCCCTTGTTTAGTTTATCGTTGCTGGAAAATAACAAATTCAATTAGAATCAATCCTCGTGGGAACGATATCTACTTATCACTTTATTACTTATGCGACTAGTATACTTGCTAGTTTCGAACGCATCATATACCAAGATAGCTCCTCTAACCTCACTTTTCAGATCACCTGACTATCTCCTTGATATATCATTCTTACAGATCACCTGATAGAAACTAGTTATTAGATTCATCACGGTAATTTCACCTTTTACTGTTAAATACCTAACTATGCCATGCTCCATGAACTGTCTTATTGAACTCTCTGTCATAATACTTAAGACCCTTTTCAATTGTCAATCACTTAATTGACTTTCATGTTGCAAAAGCATATCAATGTTGTTTGTTAATAATACAATCTTCCCAAACTTTTGAAGGAGACTCGAATGGTAGAAGACCTATCACTATAACTTTCTATCGCAATTGTTGTAACATGTTTTGTCACTGGTAATGTAACAGAAGTTGTTATGTTATGTTGTTGTTGCTTGTACTATTGTTGTTGTTATTATTATTGTTATTGTTATTGCTATTGCAAGTATTGTCACACACCAAAACGGAAATGACCATGATTTCAACCTTTGACATGTTCAGTCTCTAGTTTCTATCTTGATGAATTTTAACGATCAAGGCCCCTCCCATTTCCTTTGGAATCAGTGGCTTTATCTCCTTTGCCTTTCAAGCTCCGCGTATTAGTTAAAGTTACCCCAGCTGCTAGTTAAACTATACCAGTAGCCATAACCTATCAATAGTCCTTAGACTTGAAGAAAATCTCCATCATCCTACTACAATGATCACAGTGACCATCAGGTGAGCAATCTTAGGTTGTATATAATCCTCTAAAGTCATGACTGCTATTGCAGTAAAAGTGACTCTAAATTTCACTTTTTTTCCCCTTTTGTGGCGGCCTCAAGTGGCTTCAAATATACCCCAAGACCCTCTCCAAATCATCCAAAGTGAGAATCATCAATCTTATCACATTGGGCACTTGGATCTAACTCTGATACCACTGTTGGAAATTCAGATACCATTGTTACATACTATGATATAGTTTTGCAAATTCTGATAATGCTGTTATGAGCTATATAACATAGTGTTGTTATGACATTCAACAAAGGAGAATTTTTTGCATATTTTATTCAATCTGCTATAGCACATACTTCATAATAAAAGTACTCCATGATCAACATATTCAACTAGGGAAATAATCCACACATTACACAATCTAAAACAACATTTATATAGGCATTACATCAAACCACTTAACCATGTAAGTAGGACCACTACTAACTTGAGAGATCATCTAGGACCACTAATCCCTAATTTTTAGTGACCATTTCAACAGCATTTACGACAACCCACTTCCTAAAGGATAGGTCCAAAATTATCCTAAAATAAGATCTAGTCCAATATAGTCACATGCCTCAATGAATTCATACATAACCACGATGGTAATAAGATAAGGTAGAAATGTTTAATATGAGTCCACCTTATGTACACATAAAGACATAAAATATGAATTAAAGGATCTTATCCAAATAAATATATACAAAGATATTATTAAAATACCTCCACAATTTTATTAATTTAAGGAAATGTTTATTACAAAAATAAATAATTTTTAGAACACATATATTCTCTTCCAATTTGGTAACATTTTTTTTTTGTAACCGAGGTATCCGGGCCAGCTTACTGATGCGTTTGAAACTAGCAAGTATACTAGTCGCACAAGTAATAAAGTGATGAGTAAGATATCGTTCCCACGAGGATTGATTCTAATTAAATTTGTTATTCGAAAGCGAAAACAGAATAAATGGGGGGTTTTGTTGATTGATTAACTAAACTCAATACGAAAGCAAATGAAGAATAATACAATACAAAGTTAAATCAATTGAGAGATACACAATGAAAGAAATCTGGTTAAGGGATTATTCTCTACCACAAGATATGGATTTGCGAATTAATCACAGAATTGTCATCCAATTACACCATTGAAATTATCAACCGTAGATAACAACAAGCTCTGTGATCCCAATCTTTCCTTACTTTGTTGTTAAATAAAACAGGCTCTTTATTTAATCCCTATCCATTAAACAACTAGAACAAGCTCTCTAAATTTAATTCAATGGATGCATTACGATAAGAAAGATAGGTTGATCTAAGCAATAAACACACAAGCTCGAATTATTTAACTTAGGTTGTGTTCTCCAATTGCAATCTCTAATCACAATTTTGCTACTAAGGATTAGAAATTCAAGACAATTACGGATCAAGATTTCTACTCTAGCAATAGACAACCACCAGATTATATTCAGTTGGCCATTCCAAATACAATCAGCAAGCAATCATAAGCATTAGATATGGGAAAATACAAGCAACTTCAATTGGAGAATTGGATAACAACTTCTTACACAATCAACTCACAAAAACCATATCAAGGCTTTGAAATCACCCTCAACCAATTCAGATTCAGTTACACATGTTTAAGAACGTGGTAAATACAATACAACATGGAGACATTCCAGAAAATGAAAGGAAAGGGAAAAACTTAGCAAATTTGATGTAATTCTATTTGGATTGTAGTTCTTCCTCTTTCCAAGCTTCCTTTCTCCTTCAAGAACTCCAAGAGATGAAAGAATTCCAGAGCTGAAGCCTCCACCACGTTCTCCCCTCTTCAAGTTTTGAAAATAAAACCCTAAAATGTGTTTAAATACTCTGCTACAGTAACTTGCTACAGTGCCCCGTATTTAATAACATGCTACAGTGATATATGGAATTACAAATATACACTTCTCATATCATTTTTATCACAACTTTCGGTACACTACATAAATTCGTGAACCATAAATTTCTCGAGAAAATAGACTTTAAGAGCTTTTCAATGGTATATAGCATGTTATCTGGTTAATTGTATATCGATACAATCAACTCCGAGAAATTGGTTGACTAGCAGAGGTGAAAATGAAGGGTTTCACTCCAATTTTGTGCAAGTTCCTCCAAAACTCCTACAAACATAAAAAACCACACAAAAACATAAAAATACCAAGGAATATAGCAAAGAAACATAGACAGAATTGATATGAAAATAATATATAAATAGACACCTATCACTTACGCGTACCACAACTAATCCTCGGGGGAGACTAACGCGACCACAATCTACTGTCACGATCTCCCGCTTACCTCATGGGGAAAGGCCATTGTGAAGAGTCAAACCCAGGACTTCACCGTTAGCCTTACCAACTCCCTCTTGGGCTGCCCTTACCACTTGAACCAACCCATTATGGGTCAACTATAACATGATTGTATTAAAAACGGTTTCTTGGAAGCATCACAAGCAAAACAGTAGAAGAAAGCTTGACTCTTTAGTTTGACATTGAAAATGAACTTTAATGTACAAATTAGATAGGAAGCTAAAGTCTTTCTATGCTAAAGTTACAAAATTAGAGTGCACTTGTGCTTTCATTTCGCATTAAACAAAACAAATCATACTTGGTAGCCATATGATTTGACACATCCAAAAAAGGATTGTCTCCCAAGTATAGGAGTGTCGAAGTAATAAACCCGGTGAGACCAGGGTCGATCCACGAGGAAGGAAATTTTAGCGCTACAAACTATAAGCAAGCAAATATGATGTGGATGATTCCAAGGGATGACAAGATAATATCAACAAGTATGAGTAAAGAATAAGTTCTTAAATAATAAATGAGAATAACACAAGAGAAATTAGCACAATAATAATGAAAGCTAAGGTTAGGGGATCCGCCCTTGATATTTCAAATAAGGGTAAACAACCCGTTTTAGTTATATGAATTATATTTGCTTCGTTACCGATATTTATACCACTTCTTGTAAATGGGTTCAAGCATCCAATGTGCCAATCTCTATATGTCGACAACAAATCAAGGTTCCTAACTAGATTCGTGTCGGTAAGGAAAAATCATACGACATCTAGAAAGGATCCAAGCATTTGATGTGCCAAGGATTGTCTACAATAGATAAAGACCTCCACTTTACGAGTGATGTCAAGATTGATTAAGAAAGTAAATATAAATCATATACAATAAACAACATAAGATTATGATAATTAAGCACATATTAAAGGTTTAGAGAATCCTTACTCTCATATCAAGGGTTTCACCCTTTCACCTTAGCAAGAGAGAAATTAGAAAGACATTATAAGAGAAAGAACACAAATTGCAAGAAAAAGGAAATTCATTAATAACATTAAAACACAAGAGAGGAACACAATACAAGATCCCAGCAAAGGCCAAGATGCCTTAATGGGTCACAAGGAACCTTTATTTATAGATATATTCAGGGGCAAACCTACATCAAAACCGAAATTAAAAGAAAGTTAATTCAAAGGATGTAAAGACTACAAATACGCTTAAGTTGAGGGATTTAATGACACTATTAATGCAATATGATGAATTAAGCTCTCATTAAGCATACATATTTAAGTGTTCATCACACCCTCCAACTAGCTTATTGCTAGTCCCTAGCAATTAAAGCGTTATTATTTAGAAGTGATTTATAGAATTTTACATCCAAGGTGGTCATTATTGCACTTTCCTTGATTTTATCCAAATAAACAAACTCTCAACCGATTTTTTTTAAATGACTCATGCACCCTTCAGTCAAGATATCAATAAATCTTCTTTTTGTAGTCAGTCGACACATGATTATGGGGCTTAACAAAAAGAAGCCATATCAGTTCTAATATTTGTTAAGGCTAACGACCTTAGGTGAGGGGTATTTATTTATTTTACATATATATATTTTTTTCTTTTTTTCTCTTTCTCTTTTTTTTTTTGAAAGAATGCATCTTTAACCCATGTAGCGAGTCTTAGGCTAATGACTCCCAGACCAGTTGGCCTTAGGGCATTAGGTGTTAAGACACCCCTTCGAGCTTAACGACTCGGGTTGCCGATACTTTATTTTTGCTTAGCAACTTGTGGATAGTGCAATGTTCAATCCCATTAAGCTTTCTCCTTAATCCATGTAGCGAGCTTTGGGCCAATAGCTCCCAAACCAGTTGGTCTTAGGGTATTAGGTGTTGAGGCACCCCTCAGGCTTAATTGCTCGAAGTAAGGAGGCTACGAGACCAAACTTATCCACAATTACTCTCTCTTTTTTTTTTTACTTTTTTTTTTGCTTTCACTTTTTTTTTTTACTTTTCCCTTCCTTTCGTTGTTATCCTAAACAAAATAAAAGAACTCAACTATTGCAACGTTTTATTTCGCCACCCACAATCATGCATCAAGGTATGTGTGTGTGTGATGAATTCATGAATACTTGCTTAACGAGTACATAAGCACACAGTTTATTAAATGATAATGTTGTGAGAGTTCATAGAGTTGAATAATTCAAAGTGAAATGAATAAGACCTCCTTATTATAAAATTCAAAAATCAAGACTAAATAATATCAAGTTAGTAAAATGAGTTCACAAAATCAAAATAAAATGACAAATTAGTTAGAATGGGTTTTAAGAGTTCAAACTGGTCCTCCTTACTCTGCCATTCCTGACCCAGAATGCGTCTCAAGAGGATTTGAACTTCTTATGCCGCACTCTGAATCTAATTACTAACTTGCTTTTTTTTTTTAAGAAAAAGAAAATTCAAAATATACTTATGTCTACTATCCTTCCCCCCCAACCAAATGAAACATTGTCCTCAATGTTTAAACGTAGAGAGATAAAGTATAGGAGACATTACCTGAAGCTTCTATTATTAAAGAGAGATGACCTGAAAGACTCACAAAATAAAATAAAATAAAGCACAAGAAAACATTACAAACAGAGGTTCAGATCCAATTTGTACTTTTTGTTTTGTCCTCCTACCCAATTAATTTGAGTACCAGCTGGGTCAGGTTCATACTCAACTTCTTGTAATTTGTCAAGTAACTCGCCAGCAGAAGTGGCAGAAACAAGGATCGGTCTTGTCGAATGAGGGATAAAATTTTGTTCCACAGCTGCATCAACAAAACTTATTAAAGGATCAAAGAAATTGTTAACATTCAACAAACCTATGGGATTTTTATGGAGATTTAGTTGGGCCCAAGAGGTAATTTGAAAAATTTCTTCGAGGGTATTAAAGCCACCTGGCAAAGCAATAAAAACATCTGAATTGATGAGCATATGTGCCATGCGTTCATGCATAGAGGAGACTTATAACTCATGCCCAACCGTTTTTCCAACAATGCTTTCTATAGCCAAAGCTTTAGGAATAACTCCTAAAACTTGACTACCTCCTACACGTGCAGCTCTTGACACACAACCCATTAACCCGAGGTTACCTCCCCCATAAACCACATGAATCTTTCTTTCAGCCAGTAGTCTACCAAGATAATTTGCTGCCTTGACAAACTCTTCACTTTTACCCGGTCGAGATCCACAGAATACACATATCTTTTGGATTCGACGTTTTGAAGTTCCCTCCATGTTTATGCAACTCTTTAACTATGTTGAAGAAGAGAACAAGAGATGTGGTATTTATGGAGTGTAAAAAGGTATGCTAATGATTACATCTATATAGGTAGCTCAGTTGTTTGTTAAAAAAGTTGACAATAATGCATAAAAACTCAAAAAGATGATGAAATGAGACACCATATGTCAAACAGAAGATACAAATTCAAAAATGACAGCTATAAGACATTAATGATGGCACACATGCATATGTACAGGTAATTGTGACTGTGGCTCACATCTTCCTCTAGTTTTACATCCAGAAACGGCTTAAACACCTTCTATGAGTTGGGGATATGCTTCCCATCCAGTTTTCTTATAAACTGGCAAACAGGATCGTTTTGAGTCAGATTCCCAAGACTATAGCGTTCCTACTCATCTCGGAATTGTGTCCACAAATTAAAAAGTGGTATATCCAGTTACGAATCTTGATTTGTTGTAGACATATGGAGATTGGTACATTGGATGCTTGAACCCATTTACAAGAAGTGGTATAAATATTGGTAATGAAGCAAATATAATTCATATAACTAAAACGGGTTGTTTACCCTTATTTGAAATATCAAGGGCGGATCCCCTAACCTTAGCTTTCATTTTTATTGTGTTGATTTCTCTAGTGTGATTCTCATTTATTGTTTATGAACTTGTTCTTTACTTATATCTATTGATATTATCTTGTCATCATCATATCGTATTTGCTTAGCTTATAATTTGTAGCGACTAAAATTCCCTTCCTCGTGAATCGACCCCGGACTCACCGGGTTTATTACTTCGACACTCCTATATTTGGGAGGCAATCCTATTTTCGGATGTGTCATGGATGCAAGGTGAGCAACAGTTTTTAGGGAACTGAAAAATCGACTTGAAAAGCCACAGAGTACCGTATCCGCCACTTGACCGGGAAAAATCAATCCTTAAAAAGGATCGATTAAAGTAATGGACTCTTCATTTTGGTCAAAATTTTCAAAGAATGGTTTTAACCGTTGACCATTAACTTTAAAAACATTACCATTCTTTGGGTTCTCAATTTCAATTGCTCCATGAGGGAAAACATTTTTAACAATGAAAGGCCCAGTCCAACGTGACCGAAGTTTACCAGGAAATAAATGCAACCTTGAATCATACAAAAGAACTTTTTGTGAAGTTTCAAAAGATTTTCTAACAATAAATTTGTCATGAAAAACCTTCATTTTTTCTTTGTAGATTTTAGAATTTTCATAAGCCTCATTCCTGATTTCTTCAAGTTCACTCAGTTGGAGTTTACGTAACTTGCAAGCATCATTCAAGTTTGTGTTAAATGTTTTAATGGCCCAATAAACTTTATGCTCAATTTTCACAGGCAAGTGACAAGGTTTTTCATAGACTAATCTGCAAGGAGACATTCCTAATGATGTTTTGAAAGCAGTTCGGTAAGCCCAAAGTGCATCATTAAGTCTTAAGGACCAATCTTTACGATTTGGGTTAACCGTTTTTTCTAAAATCTGTTTTATTTCCCTATTAGCAAGTTCAACTTGTCCACTTGTTTGTGGGTGATAAGGTGTAGAAATTTTATGGGTTTTTCCATATTTCTTCATTAAAGTTTCAAATGGTTTGTTACAAAAATGTGTACCCCCATCACTAATAATTGCTCGAGGAATTCCAAATCTACACAAGATATTCTCTTTCAAGAATTTGATAACTGTTTTGTGATCATTGTTTCGACATGGAATTGCCTCGACCCATTTTGAAACATAGTCTACTGCAACAAGGATGTACAGAAAACCAAATGACGGTGGAAAAGGTCCCATAAAATCAATACCCCAACAGTCAAAGATTTCAACGACAAGAATGGGATTCAACGGCATCATGTTTTTTTTTGAAATAGATCCCAATTTTTGACAATTTTCACACGTTTTGCAAAATGCATGTGCATCTTTAAATAAGGTGGGCCAATAAAATCCACATTGTAAGATCTTAGCAGCTGTTTTTTCAGATGAAAAATGTCCGCCACATGCTTCAGAATGACAAAAGTTAATGACATTACTTACCTCATTGTCGGGTATGCATCTTCTTATTATTTGATCCGGATAATATTTGAAAAGATACGGATCATCCCAGTAAAAATTTTTCACCTCGGTTAAGTATTTTCTTTTGTCTTGAGCATTCCAATGAGGTGGCATTTTCCCTGTCGCAAGAAAATTTACAATGTTAGCAAACCCAGGTACAGTAGCAACGGAAAATAAAAATTCATCAGGAAAAGAATCATTGATAGGTGAAGTTTCAATTAATGTCTCTGTCGTTAGTCTTGAAAGATGATCAGCAACGACATTTTCGGCTCCTTTCTTATCCTTTAGTGTGATGTTGAATTCTTGGAGCAATAAGATCCACCGTATCAATCTAGGTTTTGCATCCTGTTTAGACATTAAATATCTCACAGCCGTATGGTCAGTGTAAACAATTGTGGGAGAACCAATTAAATAAGAACGAAATTTGTCCAATGCAAATACTAGTGCAAGTAGTTATTTTTCAGTTTTTGTATAATTCATTTGCGCATCATTTAAGGTCCTACTTGCATAGTATATGACATAAGGCTTACCTTCTTTTCTTTGTCCTAAGACAGCATCAACGGCATAGTCATTTGCATCACACATCATTCAAAAGGCAAGGACCAATCAGGAGATTGCATAATTGGAGTAGTTGTTAAAAGTCCAATTAATTTATCAAAGGCATTTTGACATTCTTGAGTCCATTCAAACAAAGTGTCTTTTATTAAGAGGTTACAAAGAGGTTTAGATATAGCACTAAAATTTCTTATGAACCTCCTATAAAATCCAGCATGCCCTAAGAATGAACAAACCTCTTTAACTGTTTTTGGTGAAGGCAAATGGGAAATTAATTCCACTTTTGCTTTGTCCACTTCAATTCCCTTAGAAGACACCACATGGCCTAAGACAATTCCCGAAGTGACCATATAATGGCATTTTTTCCAATTCAAAATAAGACCTTTTTCCACACACCTTTTTAGGACTTTTTCTAAATTTTCAAGACAATTATCAAAAGAGTTTCCAAAGACAGTTAAATCATCCATGAAAACTTCTAAACACTGCTCAACCATGTCACTGAAAATGCTTAACATGCATCTTTGAAAAGTGGCTGGGGCATTACAAAGTCCAAAAGGCATTCTTCTAAATGCAAAAGTGCCAAAGGGGCACATGAATGTGGTCTTTTCTTGGTCTTCAAGTGCAATGGGAATTTGGTAATAGCCTGAGTATCCATCAAGAAAGCAGTAGTAGGAGTGCCCTACTACTCTTTCAAGAATTTGGTCAAGAAATGGTAAGGGAAAATGGTCTTTTCTGGTGATAGCATTTAATTTTCTATAATCATTGCACATCCTCTAACTAGATGAGACTCTAGTTGGCAATGATTCCCCCTTTTCATTTTTAACTACTGTAATGCCATATTTCTTAGGTACTACTTGTGTAGGGCTTACCCACTTGCTATCAGAAATAGGGTAGATAATTTCTACATCAAGTAGTTTAAGAACTTTAGCCCTAATAACCTCTTTCATATGTGGATTTAATCTTCTTTGAGGTTTTTGGGATGTTTTGGCATTTTCCTCTAAATGTATTCGATGTGTGCAAATTAAAGGGTTAATGCCTTTTATATCTTTTAAAGTCCACCCAATTGCATTTTTATGCCTTTTAAGCACTTCAATCAACTTACCTTGTTGCTCGCATGTGAGGGATGAAGAAATTACCACCGGATATGTCTGATTCTCCCCAAGATATGCATATGTCAGTCCTTCAGGTAAGGGCTTCAATTCTAACTTAGGAGCTTCCTCTTCCTTGTTTTCATTCATTTGCCCCAATTCTTCAAATCTTGATTTTGAGCCTTTTTCCATCACCTGTGCACAATCCAATAAAGAACATATATAAGAAAGATCAGACTCTAGTTCCATACTTGATTCTAATGAATTCACTAGACAAGTTTCCAAAGGGTCAGAAGAACTCCCTTTTTGGATGTGATCTTCCACAATAGAATCAATTACATTGGCCTCGTCAATTTCATCTTCTTCTTCATTTGGTTGTTTGCACATATTAAAAACATTAAGTTCTAATGTCATGTTCCCAAATGATAGCTTCATGACTCCATTCCTGCAATTAATCAAAGCATTAGAAGTAGCTAGAAATGGACGTCCTAAAATAACAGGAATTGAATTGCTTACTTCTACTGGTTGTGTGTCCAAGACGATAAAATCCACTGGGTAAATGAATTTATCGACTTGAGCTAATACATCTTCTACTACTCCTCTTGGTACTTTAATTGATCTATTAGCAAGCAAAAGAGTCACAGAAGTCGGTTTTAACTCACCTAGATTGAGTTTTTGAAAAACCGAGTATGGAAGCAAATTCACACTAGCACCAAGATCAAGTAAAGCTTGTTCAGTTTTATGGTCTCCAATAACACATGAAATTGTAGGACAACCTGGATCCTTATATTTCACTGTATTATTATTTTGAAGAATAGCACTTACCTACTCAGCTAGAAAGGCCTTCTTTTTCACATTCAGTTTTCTTTTCACAGTGCACAAGTCTTTCAAAAATTTTGCATAAGAAGGTACATGTTTGATCACATCAAGCAAGGGAATGTTGACCTTTTTCTGTTTGAAAATTTCAAAGATTTCAGAATTGTGCGTTGGCTTCTTTTGTGTAGCTAATGCTTGAGGAAATGGAGGCACAGATGAGGATTTGGTTTCCTCTTCGCTAAGTGTTGGCTTGGCAACCTCTTCCTGCCCTTTAGAGATCGATTCTTCTTCTTTCTCACAAAGGTTAGGAATATGTTTTTCAACAACCTTACCATTGCGAAGGGTCATTACTGACTTGGCTTGGTCAAAATAATGGTTATTTGAACTCCCTGCATTTGAGTTAGATTGATCTTTGGGGTTTTGCAATGTTTGAGAAGGAAATTTTTCTTTCTCTTGGATGCTAAATGTAGATGCAAATTTTGCAAGAGTTTCTGACAAATTTGCTAATGTTTGAGCAGTTTGACTATTGAAAGTCTCTTGCTTTGTAATGAATGAATGCAATGTTTCTTCAAAGTCATTCCTAGGAGGAGGAGCATATGCATGATCCTGAGAATTTTGAAAATTTTGTCGTGTTTGAAAAGGGACTTGTAAAGATTGTGCATGATTATCATTTTTCCAACTAAGATTTGGATGATTTCTCCAACCAGGATTGTAGGTTTATGAGTATGGATTGTGATTAGGCCTTTTGAAAGTTTTCAAGGCATTGGCTTGCTCATGGAGACATTCCCTAAAGGCAGGCAAAGTTGGGCAATCATCAGTAGAATGATCATTGTCATCACAAATGTTACAGACATTTTCTTGAATAGAATTTAATTGACCACTCTTTTTCATTTCTAAAGCCTCGACTTGTCTAGCTAGGGATGCATATTTGGCTTGAAGGTCATGGTCTTCCCTAAGGTTGTAAATACCTCTATTGGATGTCAAGGTTGGGGTCTTGCTTGGTACCTCATACGTGCCAGCAGTGTCCTAATTTTGTGCCTTTTCTGCCAAGGAATCTAGGAAGTCAAGTGCTTCCTCAGGGTCTTTTTCTTTAAATTCTCCATTACACATTAATTCTACTAGTTGCCTATCTTGAGGTGTTAACCCTTTATAGAAGTGTGCAACTATTCTCCAATTTTCAAAACCATGGTGAGGATAGGTATTAAGTAGTTCATTATACCTATCCCAACATTGGTAAAGGGTTTCCCCTTGTTTTTGAGAGAAATCAGAAATTTATCTTTTAAGAGAATTTGTTCTATTTGAACTCCCTGCATTTGAGTTAGATTGATCTTTGGGGTTTTGCAATGTTTGAGAAGGAAATTTTTCCTTCTCTTGGATGCTAAATGTAGATGCAAATTTTGTAAGAGTTTCTGACAAATTTGCTAATGTTTGAGCAGTTTGGCTATTGAAAGTCTCTTGCTTTGTAATGAATGAATGCAATGTTTCTTCAAAGTCATTCCTAGGAGGAGGAGCATATGCATGATCCTGAGAATTTTGAAAATTTTGTCGTGTTTGAAAAGGGACTTGTAAAGATTGTGCATGATTATCATTTTTCTAACTAAGATTTGGATGATTTCTCCAACCAGGATTGTAGGTTTATGAGTATGGATTGTGATTAGGCCTTTTGAAAGTTTTCAAGGCATTGGCTTGCTCATGGAGACATTCCCTAAAGGCAGGCAAAGTTGGGCAATCATCAGTAGAATGGTCATTGTCATCACAAATGTTACAGACATTTTCTTGAATAGAATTTAATTGACCACTCTTTTTCATTTCTAAAGCCTCGACTTTTCTAGCTAGGGATGCATATTTGGCTTGAAGGTCATGGTCTTCCCTAAGGTTGTAAATACCTCTATTGGATGTCAAGATTGGGGTCTTGCTTGGTACCTCATACGTGCCAGCAGTGTCCCAATTTTGTGCCTTTTCTGCCAAGGAATCTAGGAAGTCAAGTGCTTCCTCAGGGTCTTTTTCTTTAAATTCTCCATTACACATTAATTCTACTAGTTGCCTATCTTGAGGTGTTAACCCTTTATAGAAGTGTGCAACTATTCTCCAATTTTCAAAACCATGGTGAGGATAGGTATTAAGTAGTTCCTTATACCTATCCCAACATTGGTAAAGGGTTTCTCCTTGTTTTTGAGAGAAATCAGAAATTTATCTTTTAAGAGAATTTGTTCTATGGGTAGGAAAAAAAATTTTCAAAAATTGTTGTTTCATCTCATCCCATGAACTGATGGAATTCGACCTCAAATTTTGTAGCCATGTTCTAGCTTTATCTTTTAAAGAAAAAGGAAAAAGCTTTAATCTAATAGTGTTTGTGCTACAATTTGGGTCAGTGTAGGAGCTACATACCTCTTCAAAGAGTTTTAGGTGCGAATATGGGTTCTCCACGTCAAGGCCATGAAAAGTGGGTAGAAGTCGAACAAAACTTGGTTTGAAATTGAAATGGATTGAATCTAGAGGAGAAACTACACGAGATGGTGCACTAGTCCTTACCGGATTCATGTAGTCTCTGAGGGTTTTTCGTTGGTTTTGATCATTTTGTTACGAACGGTTGTCCCCTTCATCCGTGAATATTTCCACATGATTGTCGGCCATGTTTTCTAAGGAAGATGATGTTTTTCTAACAAGTCTACCACTAGATGTTCGTGACCAAATTTTCATGCAAGGAAGAGAGATGGAAAGAGAAGAAAAGATGAACACACAAGAAATTAAGATCTAAAATGAGAAAAGAGAACACTTACAATTTTGAATGCCAAATTTTACCCTCCCCGGCAATGGCACCAAAAACTTGACACATTCGAAAAAGGATTGTCTCCCAAGTATAGGAGTATCGAAGTAATAAATCCTGTGAGACTGGGGTAGATCCACAAGGAAGGAGATTTTAGCGCTACAAACTATAAGCAAGCAAATATGATGTGGATGATTCCAAGGGATGGCAAGATAATATCAACAAGTATGAGTAAAGAACAAGTTCTTAAATAATAAATGAGAATAACACAAGAGAAATTAGCACAATAATAATGAAAGCTAAGGTTAGGGGATCCGCCCTTGATATTTCAAATAAGGGTAAACAACCCGTTTTAGTTATATGAATTATATTTGCTTCGTTACCGATATTTATACCACTTCTTGTAAATGGGTTCAAGCATCCAATGTGTCAATCTCCATATGTTGACAACAAATCAAGGTTCCTAACTAGATTCGTGTCGGTAAGGAAAAACCATACGATATCTAGAAAGGATCCAAGCATTTGATGTGCCAAGGATTGTCTACAATGGATCAAGACCTCCACTTTACGAGTGGTGTCAAGATTGATTAAGAAAGTAAATATAAATCATATAAAATAAACAACACAAGATTATGATTATTAAGCACATATTAAGGGTTAGAGAATCCTTACTCTCATATCAAGGGTTTCACCCTTTCACCTTAGCAAGAGAGAAATTAGAAAGACATTATAAGAGAAAGAAAACAAATTGCAAGAAAAAGGAAATTCATTAATAACATTAAAACACAAGAGAGGAACACAATACAAGATCCCAGCAAAGGCCAAGATGCCTTAATGGGTCACAAGGCACCTCTATTTATAGATATATTCAGGGGCAAACTTGTCAAATTACAAAGGAATAATTGTCAAATATTAGATGCACCAACTTTGACAATTGGGGTAATTAGGTGAACCGACTTTGACCACCAATTTTGACATTGAATTTTTGAGAATTTTAATCATATGTCTTCATGAAAGTCGTAGATATTTCTCTCCGCTTTCTAGAACATCTTGATTCATATGATTTGGATACGTATTCTGAGAGATATGATCAAAATACTGAGGCATGGGCAGGCTAGGCTGAGGCTGTTGATAGGTTCACTTCAAGCCCAATTTTGGTCCACTAAGAGCTTGAATTTGATGATACTTGTAAATGTAATCTTGTAGGTAATTGAATCAGCTTTCCAAAACATTAAGATTTGCACCATTCTGATCTATAAATAGAAAGTTATGCCCATTTTACCAAACCTACATCAAAACCGAAATTAAGAGAAAATTAATTCAAAGGATGTAAAGACTACAAATATGCTTAAGTTGAGGGATTTAATGACACTATTAATGCAATATGATGAATTAAGCTCTTATTAAGCATACATATTTAAGTGTTCATCATGATTGCCGCTCATTGCTTCCAATATCACCTTTTTTAGAATGTCACCTTTAAATTTTTATTATAGTAATAAATTCTTTTTCTTTCTTTAGCCATTCTTTTTTACTATGAGTTGATTAAATATGCAAGCTTTGAAATTTGATATTATTGTTACATTAAAGTTGTAGGTGATTTTTTCTTTAAATATTATTACTTATTATTCCACCTTCAGACAAATTTTTATTTGAAATTTTATAATAATGTGGTAAGGATCATTTTATTTAAGTATCATTATAATATACCCTATAGGAAAGTAGGTTGTGTAGAGGGGTGGGTTTAAAAGCATTCTCTTTATGAAGATTCCTTACTCCAATCTTGCCTAAAATACATGAGGAATGGGGCAAGGAATGATGGTTAAAATAATAAGTAGGGTTAGGAATGGGTAGGACCTCCCTAGCCTTGCCCTTCCGTATTGGCATCCCTATAAGTGGGAACAATTCATTAGTTTTGAGTCAACTCCATTATAAGACTAAAATTGCCCTCTTGAATTATATGCGTGATCATGCATAAGCATATTTGCTTATGTGAAGATAAGTTTATGCAATTAGCCAAGATAATAACTAATATTCATAATGATTTTACCTTATATTCTAATAGAAATGATAAGCCAAATAATACGAGTTACATACAACATCTTAAGATTGAGATATACATGCCTTTATTACCCTTGTATGATATTATTTTTAATCTTATTTAATTAGGATTTTTATTATTTTAGAAAGTCAAGTTTTCGTTTCTTTGTTTGCATGGGATTTTTAGTAATTTTAGGATATTGAATGTCCCTAGGATTTTATTTTGATTTTTCCCTTAATTTATTTTACTAGTTTTACAAGAATTAGAATTCTTTAGTTATAAATGGCTTGTTATCCTTTATCATTGTCAATGGGTTTTAAAATATATGGGAAAGTTCCTTTTGGAGTTTCTTTTTTTTTTTTTGTGGATTCGACATACCTGCGAAAATTATGGGTTAGTTTTCTTTTATCTTTTGCTTCCGCTTCGTAAAGTGGTATCAAAGCAGGTCTAGCCTATCTTGTCACATCATGTAGTGATTCAAAAAGCAACTATCCTTTCGATGAAGATCTAAGGATAAGAGATAAAGGCCATAGCAATACAAACCATGGTTGTAGTTAGGGAACTAGTGACTAGTGCAGTATTTTAACAAACGTGGATTGATGGGCTCAATCATTGGTTAGATGGTGGAAATTTATAGCAAAAAAAATTTGGAGCAACAAGATGGAGATAGATGAGGCATGTGCCCATGGTTCAATGTTGGGATCTTCCCTCATGGTCCACATCAGCATGATATGTTGCTCTTTATCAAAAATGCTTTGTCAAATTTCACTTCTTAATTAAAACTCAAGGAGGAGTTTTTCTAAGGGAAGATGTAGCGTGGCTTGAGTCGTAATCTCATTTTAATTATGATTTTTCCTTGTTAATTTTTAGTATTTGTTTCACTTCTTAATTAAAACTCAAGTATTTGTTTCCTTGTTAATTTTTAGTATTTTTGGATATCAAATATACTTAGGATTTTATTTTGATTTTGTTTCCCTCAATTTATTTTACTTGTTTTACAAGAATCGAGATTCTTTACCTATTAATAGGCTTATTATCCTTTATTATATTATTTTTAACAATAATGCTATACTTACAAAATGAGTATACAAAGTTAATGTGGCATCAAGTGAATGAAAAGATTAATATGAGTTGTCAATGTAATAAATGTTGATAAGTTATGTGACATTAAATGAGTGAAGTCACATAAACTTTGTATACAAACTTTGTAAGTGTAGTATTACTATATTTTCAATAGATTGATAAAACACTTGTAAAAGTTCCTCTAAAAATTCTTTTTGTCATGGATTTGACATACCTAAAAAAACTATAAATTAGTTTTCTTTTGTCCTTCACTTAGTCATGGATTTGACATGCCCAAGAAAAGTATGGATTAGTTTTTTTCTTTATATAGTTTTTTTTAATCTTTTGCTTCTGCTTCGTCAAAACCCTTTCACTCTAAGATTGACATCAAGTGATCTTATATATTTGCTTCTATATTCTGAAAACTATTTTTAGAAAATGCATGTTTACAGATTCATTCAAATCAATATCAACCATATATCATTTTCAAAATTTAAAAGAATTTAAAACTAACCACATATTTTTTACCAAATTTTGATAACAAAAACTTAAAATACACAAACAAACACTACCTAATAAGAAACCCAAGTTTCTAGATTCGAAAACAAGAATTCAAGAATGTATTGAGCACTTTGTTAGGTTATATCATTAATATCTTCATTACAATCCATAAGCCAAAAACTCCCAAGATCTTAATAAAATCTTTACTCTTTGAATGAGCACCACTTTGTATAGTCTACACTTGCCAATAATATGTTCACCAATCTTGATAAAAGATAAGCACATGAAAACAAAGGGTAATGAATTAAAAAAAAATTGAAAGGATATGTTTTGGAAATAGATAAAATATAACTTTTTTAATTTTTTAATATAAATTATCACAATTAAAATATTATCAATAGTAAACAGGTATTATCATTTGTGTCCAATAATATATCATATAACATCTAACATAGATATACATATCATACATTACATATACAATAATTAAAAGATAACACCCTATAGAGAATAAAAATATGCTCATTTGGTCATCAATTGATCCAAACTAGGAATTTCTATATAACAACTATAAATCCTAAGATTTTTAGTTTAATTATCCAATAATCATCTACTCATATCTTTACTATATTTTTAATTGGTGGAGCTATATGATAAAATTTTAAAAACTTTATTTTTTTTTAATATAACCTCATAATTGTTAGGTTATGCCCTAAGAGTTAGATATTTTCTATAATAAATAAATTGTTATATGAATCAAAGAATGTTTTATTCTATAATATGCCAATATGTTGAAAAAATTAATGTTATTAATGTCTAAGGATCTAGAGTTTGTATATTGATAAAGTCTATATTTATATGATGTGATCATATATGAGAGACACGGAACTTTATCATAGCTCGAATTATGCTCACAGCCTATAAACTGAGTAGGCACATTGTGTGCACAAGGTTGTTGTAATGTTTGTCTCAATAGGGATGGTGATTCTCACATCATTGAAGTAGAGACTTTGGGACAAAAACACTTACGCATTTTGAATGCATTGAACATGGGCCAACCAAAATTAATTATTCGGTGTAAATACTGTAACTAAATATAAATTCCATATAAGGGCAACTAAAGGTTTATCTAGCTTAATGTTGAGTGGGTAGTGTACCTCTAATTTGTAGGCCATGATCTTTGATTAGAATAAAAAGTGAGATATAAAATGAAAGATCAATACCTTAGCTAGTTGAGATTGTAAGATCTGTATGCTAGAGAACATTATACCATAGATATGAAATTCATGACCCTAAAAGATTTAAGGAATACAATCTTAAGGCTTTCATAAGGTTTTGGATGATGAATCTTGGCTGAGTATTTAATGAAATTAGTTCATTAAATTAAGAGTTAATTCTACGAATCTTAGATTATTTAAATGGTTTAAAATTGTCTCAAGGACAAAGATGTAATTAGAGGGGTATATTGCTAATTTTCCTGTCTCCAATTATTGGTATTTTATGAGGGTATTTATGTAAATCAATTGCTCAATGGATAGCTTATGAAATAATTTAATCAGGTTAAATTATTAAGTTTTCAGATTTAAAAAAAAAAAGTATTTTTAATTCAAGAGTGTAACTTTGGATCTATAGTAAAATGGGTCAGATCTAAAGAATAAAGCTCATTACAATTATGATATAATAGGGTACTAGGCTTGGTTCATTGAAACTTGTAATTAAATATATACATTAAATATCATTTGGATAACTCTTAGGGGGCGTTTGGTATGGGGGTTTACTTTTATGGGAATGAGATTCAAATTACTGGGAAAGTGATTATGGGAATCTGATATCTGGGAAACTAATATTATTGTATTTGGTTGTTAGTAGGAATCTTTTATTTGATTACTACGGGAATCAAATGACTGTGTTTGGTTATGCACATAAACATGAATGTGTTAAATTTATTTGTAATATGCTAATAAATTTTATAATTAAATTTTTTTCAATATTTCAAAAATATTTATTTTTATTTTATATTATAATATGAAATAAAATAATTTGACATAAAATTATTTTTAATTTTTTTAATGTGCTAATTTTGAAAATTTTTACATTTATTATATATATATGTTGTTATAAATGTTATGCTATTAAAAAGGAAACCAAATTTATTTTTTTCTTATTTCTTGCCTTATAAACGGTTTCAAGCAAACCCATTTTTCCCCTTTTCTTCTTCTCTTCTTCTTCATCGCCAATTTTCTCATCTCTGTCTTGTCACTCCATTGCCGGCAACAGCCAGCCCTCAACGTCGACCCCTCGGCACTGCCATCATCGACCAGCAGCAGCCCTTCATCATCGGCGTCTTGTCATCGCCACTCACAGCCAGCCCTTGTCGTTGCCATCACCCATGGTAACAGCAGCCCAGCACCATCAACCACAGCCAACACCACCATCACCCACAACCATCACCACCATAAATTGTTGCTGCATAATCCACCACCATCACCATATTCTATTACCACCCACGGCCATCCAGGTCTCTCAATTTTTTTTATTTATGTTTTATTATTTGATTTTTTTTATGGTTTTGAATTTGTGATTTTGGTTTAATGAGTTGAAATGGGATTTTGGAAGAGAAGGGAAGAAGTTTTTGTCGGCGGTGATGTTCTGATTTCGGAGATGAGATTCATTTATTGGTGTTGAATTGTTCTTGTAGTGATGGGATTAGGATTCCCAGTAATATGAAACCCATTCGATGAATGGGTTTCATATTACCTCATTTCGCTGCACTCTGAAACCCGTGGGTTTAAAAACACAATAAAGGAACCAAATAGGGAGTTGGCTTAAGTTTCCCGTTCCCGCGTGGATAACTCCGCATACCAAACCCCCCCTTAAGTGATTATGAACATGGACTAGATAGAGACAATGAATGTAATTTTAATAGGCCTTATTAGCCCATGTATTAAATTAGATAATTGGTGGACTGATTATTAATTATTGGCCTGGATATTTAATTAAAGAGTTTTAATTAAATAAGGGGCTTACATATTAGTTAATTGTTAACTAATGGGCCAAACAATGGATAAGACCCAAGTGTTAAATAACTTTAAACCCAGTTAGGGTTTACCATATCAAAGTTTATGAATTAACTGCAGTAATTAATTTTTATCTGATCATTATATTAGATAAATTCAGAAACCATTATTTAAACCAAATTTGATTTAATTTAAACAAGGATAAACGCGAGCTAGTTGAGGGTATAGTGATATTTTTAATTTTTATGAAATATACACATAAAAAAAAAGGCCAATTGCAAAAGTCAGTGAGTTTTGCATTTTTTATCAATTAAGTTCTCTAGCTCTGCTAATATTTTTCTTTGTCTCTATGTTCCAGGAGTTTTCTGCAAAATCAGTCTTTTATACAGGTGCCCACTCGCCCTGTTCAGGAATACTGCAGACATAACCTGGAACCAAAAGTGGTATAGAAAACAAATTTGCAGAGAGCTCTAAAACCAGTGGATACCTGAGGTCAACTGATCCTCATCTCAGAGCACAAATCTGACATGTTGAAATGTTCACAATAATCGACGGGAACCAAACAATAATTATAAAAGAAATCTTGACCAGTACTTGATTGAGTTGAAGATGCAACAAAACATACATACATACATATATATATATATATATATATATATATATATATATATATATATATATCATGACTGAGGAGATGGAATATCATATACTATTTTTGTGGATCCCTATGTATGTTCCAACCATTCTCAAAGTTATTATTTGACTTAAAAATGTGAAATTCAGAATCTTAAAAAAAATGAGCTTTGATCACAAAAAGCGAATTCCTATAATTAAAAAAGGGTGGAAAACATTTTTGAAAAATGACGATGCATTTAGCCTCGAATTCTTATATATTAAGCTGGAATAATAATAATCACTATATATTAGTCAACTCAATATTCTATTCTTTCATTGATTAATGTTATTTAACATAATTTCAAGTTTCAACCAAAAGAACCTTAATTATTCAACAAAATCACGACCAAAAGCAAAACTCATACATTCTTATATTTTATAGTTACTTATATATCAGTTTAATGTAAGATATATGAGTTAGTTTAAACTCGTTATATATAACTCAAGCGACAAACATAATAGCTATAAATAGATATTGTAACCAAAATTGGATATATTATCTTCCAAAGTTTGTTACTAGTTACAACTATATATTGAGCATGCATCCTTTGGATATCTTGAGCATAAAAGCTATAAATGTATGTTGAAATCAAAATTGGATATATTATCCTCCAAAGTTTGTTACTAGTAAGAACGATATATTGAGCATTCTTTGGATATCTTGTGGCCCATAACAATATATTCTTTTAGAAGCTTCTTTAATCATATATTCTTTTTAATATATTATCTTTAAGATGGGTAGGCTTGAGCTGGAGCCAACCATTGTGTTAAAAAGTGAGTCAAGCGATGAATTTGTGGCACCAGAGACTAATTCATTTGGGAAATCATTTAGAGATTACAATGCAAAAAGTGAAAGGCAAAAGACCATTGAAGAATTTTACCGGTTGCAACACATCAACCAAACATATGATTTGGTGACGAGAATGAGGAAAGAGTATAGCAAATTGGACAAGGTAGAGATGAGCATATGGGAATGTTGTGAACTTTTGAATGAAGTTGTGGATGATAGTGATCCTGACTTGGATGAACCTCAAATTCAACATTTGTTGCAGTCAGCTGAAGCAATTAGAAAGGATTATCCAGATGAAGATTGGCTCCACTTGACTGCTCTTATTCATGATCTTGGAAAGGTTCTACTTCTTCCAAAATTTGGAGGGCTTCCTCAATGGGCTGTTGTGGGAGACACATTCCCTCTTGGATGTGCTTTTGACAAAGCTAATGTTCACCACGACTATTTTAAGAACAATCCAGACTATGACAATCCTGTTTACAACACAAAGAATGGAGTTTATTCTGAAGGTTGTGGATTGAATAATGTAATGATATCATGGGGTCATGATGACTACATGTACATGGTGGCCAAGGAGAATGGAACTACTCTACCTTCGGCTGGACTGTTCATTATTCGATACCATTCCTTGTACCCATTACACAAGGAGGGAGCTTATACACACCTAATGAATGAAGAAGATAAGCAAAGCCTCAAATGGCTTCATATATTCAACAAATATGATCTCTATAGCAAGAGCAAAGTGCTTGTTGATGTTGAAAAAGTCAAGCCATACTATCTTTCCCTCATTCACAAATACTTCCCCGCGAAGTTGAGATGGTGATCAATTAGCCATCAAGGTTACATGCTAGTTTAATAGTTTATCTAGATATAAATAATGTACGGAATAACAATATTCTACATGTGTTCTTATTTATCTCTACTTTGTGAGTAACAAGAAGGTTTGCAATATATAAACTTTATGTGAAGAAGCGGATGTTATGTGTTATTGACCAAGTGGGGTATAATAAAACAAAATTATGTTTTCTTGTACTTTCTCCGCATGGAAGTTTTGTTAGTAGCAGATTTAGCTTAACAAATAAAACTAGTCAAATGTAGAGAAAATGTACATGATAATTAGGGGTGGCAATTTTCGATACGACATGCGAACACGACTTGACACGACACGGGTTTAAGAGGGTTTGGGTTTTGACAAATTCGCGTTCGTGTTGGAGATGTCAACCTGTTTAATAATTGTGTCGTGCTCGGGTTAAGAGTCTTCAACACGTGAACACGATTATGACACGAGTAACAAGAATAAAACGGATACATATTATACACAATTGACACGATAACACAATTAATACGAATATTGATACAATTATAAAATAATATTAAATTTAAAAATACTAAACTTAATATTGTAGTTTTAGACATTTTAGTCCCAACATGTATCCAAATTTTAAAATAAAAATAGAATTTTAAAAACCTAATAAATTTTAAAACTTGGGATATTTTTGTCATTTAACAAAAGTTAGAAACCTAATTCTGTAATATGTCATAATCGTGTTAACAGGTTATAATCGTGTCAATCGGGTCGTGTCAATAATATAAATGTGTCTTAAACGTGTTAGACAGGTTGTGTTCGTGTCTAACACGAGCACAATCCGTTTATTATTCGTGTTAGCGTGTCGTGTCATGTTACCTGTTTAATAATTATGTTGTGTTCGTGTTAAGTCATAGTGACACCAATAATAGACGGGTCGTGTTTTTATTGGATCAATCTTTATCGTGTTATAACTCGACACAATACGAACACAACCCGCGAATACAAATTACCACCCCTAATAATAATACAAACCGATCATTTTACAACAAAATAAATCCCTTCTTATAAACAATTTAGTAGTCAAAGATATTGAGATTGATTGGTACTACAAACGATCTTCTCCCAACTTAATAGATAAAAATATTCTATGTATACTATAACCATTTACTTGCATAAAAAAAAAAGATTAATAGATAAAAATATTCTATATATACTATAACCATTTACTTACATAAAATAAAAGACATTCATCTATGATAAAAATATATTAAGAAATTAAATAATGATTAGTATTTAATTTTCTCTTTCCTCAATTCAATGACATAATTTCTTAAAAGAAATTGGCAGCATATAATAATCATAAAAAATTAAGGGCAATTATCACTAAACCGCTCCTTATTTTCAAAAACATAAGCGCCTCCCCGATTTTTCCAAAATCAAAACCCTCAACTGTTAGTCACCCTTACTTGAAGTCATGAAAAGCAAGATTACCACGGAAATTTAACCTTTCTTCTTCTTCACCCACCCAATTCGTCTGCAAAATATACCTCTTTTTTTTTTTTTTCTGGGTAGCAAACATCCTTGTAAGAAAATACCCTTTTTTCCTTGTGAATTGATTACCAATTGAAATCACATAACAACACGAACCTATATATCTAAGGAATCAAAAACTGATGAATTTAATTTTAGGGATAATATGGTACCCCCTGAGGTTGGGCCTTAGCACCTGCTGTTTTGATAATAGCAATTGTACACCTTGAGATTTGTTTGTTAACGGAAAAGCCAACAGAAGCAAAATAAGAAAAGGTGGAACTGGTAATCTCTCATTGAGTCAAAATTCAAAATAAAAAAAATAATCAACATTTGAAACACAAACCTCCATGAACGTAGAGCTAACTCATGACCCAATAAGAATTATCATATTAAAACGAAATACTAATTTCTATATTTTTATTCTAAAATACTATTCAATCGACTTTTGAAAGCTCATAAAATGCTTCTATACATTTAAAAATATGCCTTGTAAGTCGTGAGAACTCAGAACCCATAAGCTTGGACAGCTCTGAAATTTTTTAACCGAATTTCACAGATAGATAAGGAATTATAAGCTTCAGCACATTTAACATATGCAGAACCTCTAGATATTCCGGTTTCGACAATGTTCATTCCTATCCATCTATAGCCCTTAATGTGATTAGACTACCACCTCAGCATAATTAATTAGATGGAATGCCTGTCTCATGACATAAATACTTCTATCTGCTATTAGTGTTTTTTATTGATTATAACACTAATGCATTATTATTATCTGGAACAATTAATTGCAAAAAATAGGAAGTTGCTGGGCTTTCTCAACCGTGGGAGCCGTAGAAGGAATCCACGAAATCACGACAGGTAAACTAATCGCCATATCAGAACAAGAACTTGCTTCCTGTGACACTCAAGGCGAAGACCAAGGTTGTGAGGGTGGCCTCATGGAAGATGGATTTGAGTTTATAGTGAAGCTATACACCAGTAAAATGCAGATGATAGGAAATGTGACAAAAAGGAGGATCAACCTGTAGCTAGGATCAAGGGCTATGAAGTTGTTCCAGCCAAAAGCGAGTTAGCATTACAGAAGGCTGTCTCAAACCAACCAGTGTCAGTTTCCACTGAGGCTGGAGACTATGCCTTTCGATTCTAATCGAGTGGTGTTTCCACTGGAGGCCGTGGAACTACACTTGACCATGGTGTTGTAGCTGTTGGTTATGGTGCCAAAGATGATGTAGTTGCGAAAGGAATACACTTTCTAAACAATGAATTTATCAATTCGCTTGCAGAATTGGTCATAGTTGAAGATTGAAAAGACTTTAAAACTTTCTCCAAACAATCATGAGCACACCTACGAACCTACAACAAGAATCATTTGAATACAATTTCCAACATTTTCAATTAAAACAAACAATTTTTCCATCATTAATTGAAAACAATTTGAAATTTTCAACACTACCTTTGGACGCTTATCCACTGAGAACTTGATCAAAGTTTCAAACCATAATTCAACCGAACTCCAATTCTCCAAATCACAAAAAACACTCAACAGAGCTCCCAAACACCTCACACTTGCCACTTCCAACCGTTTTTTCCCTTTCCACCAACCCCACCAACAATCTTGCCACCTCACTTGCCTTCGAATTTGCAATCCCCTTACTAGGGAATACTGGTTTGTAACAGTTATTAAATTTTGAGTCTAAGATATTTGATTGGATTGGATGAAAATACACTATAAAATATCGAAACAGGCCTATATGATTTACTTACTAATTAAAATATTTATGCAAATAACTTTTTTCACAAACACAAACCTTTATGAACAATTACATTGAGCTCCATGCTACAAGCCAAGCATTATGATTGGAATGTCGGTGGAAAGTTGACGTGTGGTGATGACGGACGCACGATGGTGAAGGGTCGGTGGCTGATGGTGGAATCGAGTCGGGTTTTATGGGATTTGAATGGTTTTCAGCGGGTTTGGTGTTAGAGGGAAATTGTAGGGGAGGTCCTGATCTATGGGCTGATGGTGGGGTGAGATGCCACTTGTTGGAGACCGGCGACAAATGGTAACGATGGTGGCTGATGAAGAGAGAGGTGGAAGGTGAAGAAGAAGAGTTTAGGGGGTAGAGAAAGAGAAGTTATTAGTTTTATATATTTAATTATTATGATAAATATTATAGTTAACAATTTAATAAATGAGAATATATGACTAAGGGGTATTAAAGTCATATTTTAAGCTAAGATTACGATTATACTCCTAACTCTGTTGGCTTTTTCTGTTAACAGACAAATCTCAAGAGGCCAAATGTTATTATCAAAACAGCAGGCACTGAAAAAATCGGGCCTAACCTTAGGGGGTAAAAAGTAATTATCCCATAATTTTATCATTTGTTCGTGTTTCATGTTCTTTTATTTGGTTTAAGTAGGGATGGTAAAATAACGTGTCAGGTCGGGGCCTCGGTGTGACCCGTGTTTTAGGGACGAGTCTTGACCAGTTTATTTTGAATTTAGGAGCGGGTCTGAGTCTCTAAATATGTTGACCCGTTTGAGACGGGTCCGGGCTTGGGTCCACCCTCCAGACCCGTTTGACCTGCCCCGACCCGCACATATTAGGATGTAAATGAAAAAAATAAAATATTTGAACTTACAAGTAATTTTTAGGGGTGATTATGATAAATTATAATATTTTACAATATCATATAATTTTACTAGGCTATATAAACAAATTATGAGGATGTCAAAATTACCCGTGCTATATAAGGCCGTTATAATTAAATATGATGTAAAAAGATAAAAAAACAAAGCTAAAACAAGCGACCTGCAATAACGCTCGACAAAACTCGACATGTAAGTGTCGAGTGTCGGATAACATGTCGAGTCGTGTCGAGATTCACAACCGACACTCGATATCAGTCTATTTTCAAAGACATCGACATCCGACATTCAATACCTACATGTCGAGTCATATCGAGATTTACAACCGACACTCGATATCAGTCTATTTTCGAAGACATCGAGTGTTGGATTAATTCGACACTCGACACTAACATGTCGAGTCGTGTCGAGATTCACAACCGACACTAGATATCAATTTATTTTCGAGGACATTGAGTGTCGGATGATGCATCCGACACTCGATACTTACATGTCGAGTCGTGTCGAGTTTTACAACCGACACTCGATATCAGTCTATTTTCGAAGACATTGAGTGTCAAATGCATCATTCGACACTCGACACTTACATGTCGAGTCGTATCGAGCTCTATAGAACGGGTCGAGTTTTATCGAGCGTTTTAGCAGGTTACTTGTTTTAGCTTTGTTTTTTTGTCTTTTTACATCATATTTAATTATAACGGCCTTGCATTTGCAGGTTGAAGCAAATGATAAGTGAATTGACATTCCTACTTGTGTACTTGTCAATAAATTAGGGTGGTTATAAAATTTTATAAGGGCGGGATATGCCGGGTCTGGATCCACTCATTTATATTTTACCCCGTCTCGCCCCACCTCTTCAAGGGGCAATTGAGCGGTGCGAAGCAAAATATAAATGAGCAGGATGGGGGCTGGGTAATAGCTGCTCCAGACCCGCCCTACCCCATTGCCAACCCTAGATTTAAGCATTAAATGAGTAAATTATAAACATAAAAACATGGTCCATACCTATAACCAAACAATCATCGTTGTAGCTGAAAAGAATATGTTGATATTTGAGAACTTGAAATGAAAAAATAGGCTTTAATCGGTAAACGAAATCCCCTGCTTTCAAGCCCGATAGATCATTCTACATACCCTGTTTTCTTTCTTTTATTAGTACCTTTAGCAGATAAATTTTAAATATAAAGAAAGACAGGAAAATAGAAATCAAAGTTTCAAACCCTTTAGACATCATCGATAGAGACTCGGTTGATACCCCATGGCCGATTTATATTCAAGTTATCAAGAATCGAATAAACAACAACCGTTAATTATATTGCTGATGAACAACCCAATTCCAGATCGCTACACAAACCCAGAAACCCAGAAAAATGACAAAAACCCATAAGCAACAATGACCACCGTCTGAGAGCTCATCATCAAGCCTCTTATGCTTCGTTTCCAATCCCTCATCAACCTAAACAGATGGCTACAAAAACCCAGAAATATGACCACCGTGCACCATCATCACTACGGCTAGTCACAACATCTCCAAGCCTTTATCTCCACCTATTCAACAATAATCGACACCTAACCCAACCTCACCAGACTAGAATTATCATCACGACTAGGAGATCTATGACAGAGAAGAGAAAATTGCGAAGACAGTTTTTTTTTGGCCATGATATTATGGATTGAGAAGGCTGGGTTAGGAGTTCTTTTTCACCAGTGATTGTAGAGGAGAAGAGAGAGTTTAATTGGAATAAGTAACTAAAAAAAATAAAACAAAAATAGAGGTGGGTCTTAGAAGGTCTGTCTTTGTTTGATTAGCTTTGTCTTTGTTTGATTTCCAAATCAGAAAACAAAAATAATTGCTAAATCAGGTCTTGGAAGAGACAAAAATAGGAGGAATTTCAAGATGGAGGTATCGAGGTCATGGTTGGCTGTGACGATAAAGGTTGGCTGTGAAATGAGAGGCAGAAGAGAGACAACTTGCATTGGTGAAGAAGAAGAAAAGGCGTGAGGAAGAAGAAAGCGAAGGGCAAGAAAGTAATTTTCTTATTGTTAGTTAAGTTTAACAAACGTAAACTACGGTTGAGGGTTTCCTGACGATTTTGGTCGGGGTGGTGGTGTCGTGGGGTTTGTTGGGGGGTGGGGGGGATATTTTTGAGGGTGTTTCAAAACAAACGGGGGTTCAGATGGTCGCCCAAGAATTAATGAATAATTTTTTTGATTAAAAACTTTGTGGATTTAAATAAGATGACATATGAATTTGAAAGACTTTCTTAGATCTTAGTTTGCCAATGAAACAAAAAGTGCCTTGTTTATCTGAACATGAATTTTAAGTGTGAGAGTCATACTACTTGGAATCACAAAATTTATGCATTCAAAGAGCCAATTCGGGAATGCAAGAAGTTCCTAAAATTATTGCAAGAGCAATATTGAATGAGTAATGCTACTTATACAAATTATTTATACAAACTCACATATAAAAACTGATGTGGCATCCCTATATCATCGTCACATCACCCATGTGAATTAATATCATTTATTAGTAATATATATTTATCAAAACACTGTATTTATTTATCAAAACATATTATGCCACGTCAATTTGTATGGGTGAATGTGTATAAGTAGTTTGTAAGAGTAGCATTAAAAACTATTGGTAAATGATAAATCAAAGATTTAGACATGTAAATTGGAGTAGATAAGCATAAAAGAGATTGTGTCAATTATTAGATGAAGTAGAAAGTAGCTACTGCTTCATAGTTTATTGATAGTCATTATTTAAGGAGTGATAAAATGGTATAAAGTTATCAGTTTTATTGGTCTCTTAGACCTCTATTTTTTTTTAAAATTATTAGCTTATCAACTTGATTAATAAATTAATTAAATAATTTGATAGCTAGTATAGATAGATTGAGAACTTCAACTAGTCTACGCTAATCATATTTATTCTTTTATGCTAAATCTATTCAAAAAATATTTTCCAACTTTTTAGATATAGGAAGGAAAAACCTGTTACAACGCAATGGTTTATTAATATTTAGTGAATATCAAGTGGTGCAATAAAAAATGAAGTGGTTTATTAAAATTGTCTTCAAATCTAAAAAAAAAAAATTGTTATTAGATCATAAATGTTAGGAAAAATGTCCTTAAAGCATGTGCATATGTGATAATTACCACCCCTAAGAAAAGGGTTTCAGCGACAAAAATGTTTGGTTTCTAGAAGGTTAAATTTTGTTACTAAAAGTTTTAGTGATGAAATTAGGGTTCATTGTTAATTAATCGTCAAAAGTTGGTGGTAGAAAATATAGGTGACAAAATTTATAATTATCGTTGAAAATATTTTCAACAACAAAAGTTTCGTTATCGAATCTAAAGTTTCATCGCTTAATAATAGATTCGACGGCGAAACTTTTGTTTTCAAAAAGACCTTCAAGTAACTAAATATTTTCATTGCAGAAAATCATTTCAGCAACAAAATATTTTTGTCTTTGAAAGACCTTCAGTGATAAATACTTTCGTTGAAGAAAGTCGATTTAACTACAGTATTCATAGCTAAAGGTTTTTCACCTACAAAATCATTTGGTTGTCATTCGCCTTCATTGCGGTAGATTTGTTTAATTACTAAATCACCAAATTATTTTCTGCAACAAAATGGTTTAGTCGTTCAAAACACTTTTGGAGAGCAAACAAATTTATCGCGGAAAATCTTTTTGGCCACCAAAGAGTTTGGTCCCCTATAGATTTTTCCACTACTAAACCAAGTAGTCTTCAAGTGTTTCTATCAATGAAGCATTTTGTCAATAAAGTGTTTTTTACTACTACGCAACGATATTCAATAACAAAATCTTAGAGTTGAATACATTTTCTATGACAAAAGTTTTTTGCCGTGAAAAGCATTTTATTGTGTCAGAAATTTTGTAGCTAGATGTAGTTTTTGCTACAAAATATGTTTTATTAGTTACAAATATCATTTCTCTCATATCAAAAGGACTTTGAGAAACGAAAGTTTGATCATAAAATAGTCTTTTATCCAAAAATTTTGGTAACCAAATGTTTTTTATTTTCAAAACGCAATTGCTAATTATTAATTTTGCATTAAAAATTTGATGAAAAATAGTTTGGTCATTATATTTTGAATTTACTAGTTAATAATATTTTGATCATATGATAAATGTATCCAGCATATAGAAAGAATTTCAATAATATTATATAATAAGAAGTCCACAAAATAGAACAATCATACAATGATATATAGTATAAAGAGTTCACATAATAGGAAAAAGAGTTTTAAATTCCAATGCATTGATAATGACAAAATCACAGAGGTATTAAAGGCGTTTTTTATGGTGAAGCACTAGCTTGATCAGGAAGCACTTAATACAATAGACTCTCAACTGATTGGAGCTCTGTAAGCATTAAAATTTTGCTTACGGTTTAGAGCCGATGATGATAACATGTGACATTGATCAAGGGCAGATCCTGACCAGAAGAGACACCAGAACTCCAAGGAAACACTTAAAAAAAAAAAAAAAGAGATAGTAAAGGATGCTAAATAGATGTGAGTCCATGTTGAGTAGCTGTGATGGTTGTGAGGATAAACGTGTGTTTATAGGATTTAGGGTTTGTGTCGATGCCCTACGTTTGATTGCCCTACGCATACACAGATCGACCTTAGAGAGTGGGTGCACGACTAAGAACACCTTGGAACCTTGGAGAATATTTGTGACCATAGTTGCCACAACTGTATTTACAGGTGCACATCTGTACTTTATAGACGTATGCTTGTAGCAAAGGTCCCACACCATTCATTAAACACATTACAAGTCACCCATGAGCCTTATATAAAAAAACATACACTATTTCCCAAATCATGAATTCTCAGGCAAAAAGTACCCTAAAATAGAGAGAAAAAAGGATTCTATTTCTAAGGAACACGTGTTGGGAAGTTTTAGGAGAAGCTACTTTCAACAGTTCGAAGACTTTTTGGCTCGGTGTCGAGTCTTAACCAACGGCAATCATTTTTAGTGAGTGAGCGTTTTTTAGGAGTTCTATGTGCTCTTGAAGTCAAGGTTCTGTCTCTAATTCAATTTAGAATTTGATAAGCTTCAAGGGTGATCTTTGTTCTTCTTCTCTATTCTCTTGTAATTAATTATTTATTGATTTCTTTAATTAATAGTTAATTAGTTAATTAGGTCCCGGTAAATGGTCAATGGCCTAATCTAATAGGCTTACTGGCTCCGAAAGAGAGATGTTTTAGGAATCCAAGGGAGGATGTATCGCTTATAGACATCCCTCCCTTAATCTCCCTTAGTTAATTATATTTTTTTAATATTTAATTATTCTTTAATTATATTTAGTTATTTATTTATGTTTTAATTGTGTTTTACCTTTTATTTATGCCTTCTTTTATTTATGTCCTTTAATTTATGTTCTTTATTTTATGCAATTTATTTACTTCATTCATCTTCCACTACTTCTCTTGTTTACTCTAGTTTGATTATATCTTATTCATTCTTCATTAATGTTCATGTTATGCTATTCTTCTTCTTCTTCTCCATTCATTTCTTCTTTGATCTTTCATGGATTTGATGAGTGTAATGGAATTGGCAAGTAATCACCAATGGTGAATCAAGCAATAGACACTCGTAGGATACCCTTTCTCTCATTGTTTTATGCTTTCTCCTTTTACCATTTACTTAGATTACTTGTCCTTTATTTTACGATTAATTGTCCATTGTTCCATTATCTGGATTATGCCATTTTCTCATCTCTTTTCTCATTTCCTCTTCTTCTCTTCTTTTATTAATTTGGTTTATGCTTTATGTTCATTTACTTAATCTTGAATTATTAAATTATGATTATTCTTTTATGTTACTTGCATTGACTTGTGGCGGCCATTTCATTTGATTTATGTGTGTTTACGTTATATGATCTCTCTCTTCTACTTTTTCTCCTACTTTGGGTTTGAAGGGTGCATGCACACCTACAATTGACCATTATCGTGTGAGTCAAGTAAGAAGCACTTATGTGATACACCTTTTCCATTTTTATTATCTTTTGTTTATTCATTTTACTACCATTCTTTTCTCCTTTTGTCACTTAGTTCTTGCATATTTTGCTTCATTTGATTAATGAGTTGTTATGGTCATGCTAATTAATGTCACTCTTTTCTTTTATCTTATTTAATAAACGGGCATCATTCAATCAATGAGTGATGATTCCTTTACATGTTGATTTAACTAAGTGACGTTGCTTAGCCTATACGTGATTGCCATTTAGTCTTTACATCATCATTAACTATCTCTTTCAGTATGTGAATGGTAATTAGAAATGTCATGCTTTGTTTATATCGCTCTCATTAATGCCTTCTTATAGTTTGAGTTATTTTCATGTATGCTTCCTTTCTATTGGTATTGATTTGTTTTGTGTGTTACTTAGTTTAATTTCAATGTTCATTTATAGTTTAGATTTATCTTCTACTCTTATGTCAATTATGCCTTTTATTATTTTGCTTATTTACTTGCTTTATTTCATGCTTTAGTTATATTGCTTTATAGTGCCTTGCTTATTTTACTCACATGATTTGAAGTGATAGCTTACATTTTTCCTTGTCTTTACACCTTTGTTCCATGTTATTTACTTTATACAATTATACAAATGGTGTAATTCCATTCCCTTTCACCCTATGTTTGACGGACAATGTAACTCCATTCTCCTCCCTCTTTCTGTGGATGTTTATAAACTGTAAACACCTTACATGTAATAAAAAAGATAAAATTTGGTTTTATCAAAAATGGACTTAGGATCAAGATGGGTAGCATTGATGACTTAAGAGGGTAGAACTTAGTAAACCTAAGTGGTGGCCGGACTATGTCTAGGCAACTTCGGAAACCTGTCCTAAAGGGGTGAAGGTAGTTAAGTTAAGAAGCAAGGGATCAACTGCCTTCAGTCAAAATTTCTGTGGTTAATTAGTCCGGTCTTGTCTGTTTGACTTGACCCATTGTGCACCTAAGTCCCTGAAAGGAACTTAGAAAGCAATTTTGAGGTGCAGGTGCTATGAGTGAGATCGAAGCCCGGCTCACAAGCTTAAGACTTATAGTATTAATTATTTGATCTGGATCCTTTATTCTTTGAACTTGGTTAATCCTTTGATCTAGAGCCACTATTTTTGCAAGCAATTCTTGCTCACTGGATGGTGAAATTCATGAGTTAGAAATAGAATTCTTTGCAAGCATTTGCAACCCTGCAACGTAACCTGATTTCCTTAAATGTTTTCTATGGCATCTCAAGCTAGCTTGATCGTGTTTCTCCTACAACGATAGACTCTTCTACCTTGTGCAACATTTCCTACAAGTTAAAAATATATAAAATCAAATAATTATCGATCAATTACAAACATAAGATTAGATTACTAAAATATTGAAAGTTTACAAAATTCTCCTAAGCTACAGTGTTAATCTAACCCTTGCTTGTACTATAATGAGTAAACTGGGAAATGTCAGAAAAACTCTAGGTTGAATCTTGACAATGCAAAATACAAATACTTACTAAATAAAAACAAAATAATGATCCCCTAGTAGAACGTAATAATTATTATATAAAATTTATGCAATGTTTAAATCTTATCTTTTATTATTAACACACTACAACAGGAAAGACTATTTGCGGCAGGCCGAAACCGCCGTAAATAGTCATTTACGGCGGTTATGCGGCGGTTTCGAATCGCCACAAAAACAATCGCAGTAAAAGCGTTTACGGCGGTTTTGGCCCGTCGTAAATAATTTTTTAAGGCGGTTTCGTTGTTCGACGCAAAAACATGCGACGAAACAGGATTGATAATTACCACACGTCCGCCGTAAAAAGTCACTATTTACGAGAACAAAAAACCGCCGTAAAAAGTCACAAAACCACCGTAAAAAGCTTTTATACAATTTTTATGCAGCTGTCGTGGATTGATGGATAACCGTCGTAAATAGTTAAAAAAATTATTTTGCGTCGATCAGTAAACCGTTGTAAATATTTAGCAATAATTTTTCCTAAAATTGTTTTGCTGCTTATGCTATTTTATATTTATTTGTTGTTTATAAAATAATTAACCTGTCTCAAAAAAATATTTGGATATAATTTTGTAATCATTCATTTAATGAATATAATGAAATCAAATTATATACAAAAATATCTCACATAATGGTTCAATCGTAATCCAAGAAAACCAAATATAAGGCAATCATCATCCATACTATTCAACATGTTATAATCAAACAATTAAACAACACATCAGTTCATTCTCATAGTTTGAATCACGATCTGCATGTGATTCAACATCGATTGATCATCCTTCCCCAACTCTGCATTTGAGCCACTCTTTTTCCTAAGAATTGTTTGCTGCTTCATAACTTCTTCAATATCAGAACAAATAAAAGAAACAGTGGCCTGCAACTTGTCAGCATCCCGTTTTCTTTGTTGTATCATCAAAAGGAATTACAACAAAAACTCCTGCTGATCTATTTTCTCCTTGGCTCTATTGCTGCTTCACGTTCTTCCAAATTATCTCTTGGTCCATTAAGAAACTCACTCTGTAACAACTCACTGTTAACAAGGCATTAAAGTGTAAGATTCCAAATGCTGCAATTAGATTGCTATAGATCTAATGCCAAATACATAAGAGAAGATATGTGGTATTTCCAAAATATAACACCAAAAATGATAAAAATAATGTCATTTTTTATTTCTAAATGTAATTGATTTTTAAATGTAATACAAGAAAATAATAAGTAACACAGTTTCGTTTCTTTTCTTTTTTTTTTTTAGCTGTAACTTTTAAGTTTTGATCCGGTCAAATACTCGTAACTAGAAGCTAAAAAGAAGAATGACAAGTCCTAACCGTGTTGCAAGATGTAGCCAGTTGCTGCAGTTCTAAAGACCCCTGCCAGAACTCCTGCAGTATTGGATAGACCAAGGAACACTCCCTGAAGACATATTTTCAAAGCAATGAGTTCAATCTGTAAGTTTTTCTCTTCAGAGAACTAGAGTTATCATGCTTAGACATTAACAATTTATCATTCATGGAGATAAGTCAACATCTAGTTTGTTGAGTGTCATCAACAAACACATCATCATTTTAAACAAAATCTAATAATATAACTAAAATTTTTGATGCTAACCAGCTATTTTTTTTTAAAAAAAGAAGGGCCTTCTTTATAGATTGTAAAACGAAAAAGCAAAAGCAAAATTTACCATTGTTAAACATAAAAATCATTACAATTTATCATTCATGGAGACAAGTAAACATACAGTCTGTTGAGCCTTAGCAACAAACATCATCATCTAATTTTAAATAAAATTTAAAAATAAAACAAAAAAAATTAGAGTTAGGCATTCTGCTCTATCTCTGATCAGTAAATTAACCAAGTGATCAGAAAATGTTGTACATTAGATCAAAAAATATGGAAGTAAATATTTAATCTCTTTTCAATAATTAGAAGACCAGGGAAGCGCAACTTTTTACAACAAAATAAAGAAATAAACATGAAAATCACAAATTATTTGCAAGTATGATCAATATTATCCATTAAGTACGTAAAAGAAGAAAATAAATGTAAACTCAAGAGTAATGGAAATGTAATCTCCAGGAAAACTACAACCACTTTGTGAAACACAATTTTCCAACACTTGTGAAAGATAAGCAACAAGAAATGACACGGTAGAAAATAATGAAAAGGATATACTATATGTCAGGACACACTCAGAATCACAATCTTATTTTCTTGATAAGATCCATGAAAATGATATGTCCACAATTTTCCTTTTACAATTTATTCAGTAACACAGAGAACTATCAGAATGCTTTTTTTAAACACCAAAAGATAAATACAAATGGTAAGTTGTTTAGACATGCATTATGTAAATAAAACCTGGCTTCTTACTTACAGTCAACTTCTAAAAAAGAATATCGTGTTGAGGGCAGAATCCCAGTCCCTTCCGTATCTCACACTGAAAAATGAAATCATATTTACAGCCATTTGAATTCCAACCCCACACATGGAGGAAAACATATAATGACACATGAGCATCAATCAGTAAGCTATGTAAAAAATTAATAAACAAATAAAGTATTACAAAATAAAACTGCTTTAAAATCGAATATCAGGTCTGAATGATTACATGGGTCAGGTCAGGTTCTCAAAAGCTGTTTCCAGCCCAACAGCTACCCACCCATAAGTGGCAAAACATCTTAATTCAGAAAATTTTACATAAAATTAAATTTTATTATATGAAATGATATTAAAGCAGGTAAATTTTTGCCAGCAACATTTCTATGCACCATGATGTGCATGTTGCTATATAAAACTAACGCAAAATACAGTACAAGCTAAAGTCTGCACAGTATTTTGAAATTTGACTTAATTATGAGAGAGAGTGAGAGAGAAAGAGAGAAGGGCATGAAGAATGTACCCCTCTTTGGACCTTTTTCTTTTAACAGGAAACCTTATGCTTTTGGGAACAAAGAAAAGTACATGAATTAAAACAAATAAAAGAATTACAAAAGGAAAGAACCTAAGAGAAAGTCAGCTCTCTCTCTCTATGAACACAAAAGAACCAGAGCCAGAAAACAAAAACCATTCCCTTAATATGTAATTAAAACTTTCCAATTTTAATGAATAAAGAAAAAAATGAAGTATCTTAAATTGTGAAGAAATAAACAGCCAAATAAAGCCCAAAACTTCCACCTTATCTCCAATCAAGCAAGCCTCTTTTCTACCGCAATCATCAAATTTTTCTTGCTTTTCTCCAGCCACAAACAAAATAATGCCATAACAAAAAAGTTACATGAAATACTAGCCTTCCTTTAGCCTCCCAAACCTAAATTAAATGGCCATCCAAAATAGCCATATAACAAGCGGGAGGAAGAGCTCAAGAAACATTGAACACTTTGGCCAATTAATTTGGCATGGCTTCAAAGTGTTTCTTTCAAACAGCAAATAAATCATGGAGCAACAAAAGCCTTTTGTAATTATTCTGTTGGAAACTAGAAATTATGAAAATGTAATTTCCACCATATAAAAAAGATTCAAAGAACTAAGTGAGGAAAAAAAGAAAGAGCATTTCAGAAACATACCATATCTGTTATGATATTCTTCCCAAACACCAAAGCATCCCCTGATGTAGGAGGAAGAAGGCCAACAAGCATTGATTTTGTGGTGCTTTTACCAGCTCCATTATCTTCTCATGTCACGATGATAAATACATAATTTATTATCTTCTCATATAGAGTTGTGCAGGGTAGCATTACTCCTTCACAAACAAATCGCAAAACTGAAAAGGAAAAAAGAAAACTACAAAATGAGAAATAGAAAATGATGAGATACTAGGAAGGAGACAAGTAAACTAAATTGAATTCCGAGACCAGGTACCAATTGTCATGCCAAGTGGGGGCTTGAATGTTTAATGCTGCCGTTGCCGCCGCTGCTTCCATGGCCACGTGCCACCACTACAGAACCCAGAAGAAAACCTAACACCTTGATTCTTGTTCGTTGGTTTGGTCGTTTCAGTTGAAACAAACACAAACCCAGCAAGGGAAAGAGAGACCCTAGCAAGAGAGTTAGAATGTGTTGGTGGAGAGATTTTGAAGTGTTGGGTGGGTTAGGGTTAAGGCTTGCATTGAGAGAGAGACTGATTAATAAATCAAACCCAAATGAAAAAAACTAACAAAAAGTGAGTGCAAGTAGAAAACCTGAGCAGCCGACCCTTGTTCAAAGCTAACAGAAGAGAGAGAGCCAGAGAGAAGCGTACCTGACACCTTAAGAATCGGTTGAAAAGCTAAAATCAGATTGAGCACTGCAAATTGATTCAGAAAATGGGGAAATTGCCACTACGAAGAGATTGTGAACACAAAAGCTTCGAGGGTTCTTGCAATTGGAGAAATTGAAAGAGAACGTGAGAGGAAATTGAGAGAGGCTAGATTAGGGTTCAAGTGGAGGCGAGATAGGAGTTTATAAGGTTCGGGTTTTTAATATCCTTGTAAACGACAATTTTGCAAACCGACGTAGATGGCTTATACATATCACAATACACTGCGGTTTTTAAAAACCGCCGTAAGTGGCCGTGGTATATGCCTTGATTTCTTGCAGTGACAATTATATTTCACGTCAGAGTTCCCTTCGTGATATATGGTAAAGGATTTCGTCCCTCTCCATCTTGATTAAATTTAAATTTCTTTGTAATCTTTAAAATAGTTTGACATTTGCCTGGAGCAAAATAATAAAAATCATACGATCCTAATGATTAATAATAAGTAATTAATTACATACTATCTGTGAGTAAAACACAGTAGCAGGATTTCTTTTCAATGTAAGCAATCAATTATATTCACAAATTATGTTCCTAAAAAAATCAAAGAAAAAAATATAAATGTAATAATATTATGTAATTGATTATTATAATTAAAAGTGATCATATAACAAACATTAAAACATAATAAGCGAAGAGAAAAAAAGGAGTAGGTAGCAGACATTTTGCATCCCAATGGGTAAAAGACCGAGAGAAGAAACGTATAATAATGAAAACAACATTCTCCCAAACTAGAAATGATACAAAACATTGATTTTTAGATGGTTGTACTAAGCCACTCTTACACATACACAATGTGCTTGTCTAAGAATAAAAGAAAATAATTATTTTCCACTATTCAATAAGAAGCTTTTACTGACGTCTACTCCTGTCTTTAATTTTTATCTCTCTCTTTACGCTCTTTTAATTTTTTTGGGGAAAATATTACTTGACTCCCTTTATTTTTAAAACTACCAATGGACCCTCAACTTTTCTAAATTGTTAGGAATCCCCAACTATTAACAGG
>SNVD02010565.1:0-48148 GCA_013180625.2 Boswellia sacra
ATATCAAGCAATTTTGGGGTAGAAAAAAACCAAAAAAAATAAATATTTTGGAGAGATTTTGAATATTTTCAAAGTTCTTCTTTAGTATAAATATTTTCGATGTTCTCTCAATGTTTCTAATGTCCCTTTGATTATTTTGGGATGCCAGTGCTAGCCAAGATTCGGTTATCAATTAAATTCAAAGTTTGATAAATTTTATGAGGGTCTCCTCTTTATTTTAATATTTGCCATGTTTAGTTTAGGCATAATTAAGAGATAATTATGCCATGTTTAGCTTAGTTAATTAGTAGTTAACTACCATGTTTACTTTAGTTGTAATTTAGTTAATGTGTAGTTAATTGCCATGCTTAACTTAAGATTAGTAGTAGCTAATTAATAGTTAACTGTCATGCTCACTAGTTTAATTAAGTATGTTTAGTAGTTAATTAGTATGTTTAATTTGCTGTTAATTACTGTTTAATTAGTCGTTAATTATGCATGATTACTAGATGATTAGTGGTTAGTCATCTAATGTTTAGGTGATAGTTATGCATGCTTAATATAGTTAATTAGTGATTAATAATGCTATAATTAGTATAAAAATCGTATGTTTAGATTGGTATTTATTTATTTTTATTCATGCCCATTATTACTAATGCTTTTGTTTACAGATAGAAGGCCAAACTTGAAGCTCTTTCAATTTATAATTGTTTATTTTACTTTATCGTAATTATTATGTGGAATGTTTGTAATCCTCAATCTCTTCCCCTATGTTTGAGGGAAATGTAATCATTTGTCCTCCCCTTTGTATGAATTTATATTAATTGTTATCACCTCGCAAAGTGGTTGTTTGCATAATAAAATGTAGGATCAAGATAGGAGAGCATTATTAATTTAGAACTGAGAACTCAGTAGACCCTTAGTGGAGGCCCGATTAACCTCCGGGCAGGTGTAACATGTACCTAACTTCCCAAACTTAACTCTAAAGGGGCGATAGGTAGTTAGGTCCAGAGAAGTAAGGGATCGACTGTTGTCACTCAATTTTCCTATGGTTAATTACTCGGGTGGCGACTCCCTTGTATCTTTAGGTTTTTTATCTATGACTTGGCTCATATAACCCTCTAAGCATCTGAAAGGAGCTTTGAAAAAGTTATGCTGACGCCACAAGTACTTGAAGTGGGATGGAAGCCCCACTCACACAAAGGCTCAAGAGATCAATGAACTTGAGAAGGAAATGGAGAAGTTAATGTTAGAAGAAAAGGCGATGAAGAATGAAGGATGCTTAAACAAGGCGGTACCTATTGATTTGGCCACTCTTATTAAAGAAGAAATGAATGATGCTTGCTATAAAGATGTTCTTATTCTCAAATTATTTAAGGACACTTTGTATATTTCCAAAACTGATGTGGTGAAATCTGACTTTGCTTACTTGTGTGATGTTTTTCCTTATGGTAGCTTGCACGAATTTCATTTCACTAGCATATTTGACATTCATCGCATGAACACTAATCATATTAATCTTGGTAACCCAAAGAACATATGATTTGCTCACGATACAACCCCTGAGGAAAGAGCGTGAGATAGAGAGAGAGATTTAAAAAAATATTAATCGAGTGTTAGAAAGTATTCGTTTGGTCCTATGATGACATGCGAGAGGTTGATTGAAGTATAGCAGAGCACACTGTCCTAACTTATCTACACATGAGACCAGTCAAGTAGAAGCTGAGAAGGATGAGGCCAAAATGGATGCAAAAGATCAATGAAGAGGTCACTAAGCAGATGGAGGCAAAGTTTCTAAATGTGGTGAACTACTGTCAATGGCTCACTAACATAGTGCTGATGTCAAAGAAGGATTAGGGAGTGAGGACATGCGTGGATTATCAGGACTTGAACAAAGCCCCACCAAAAGATAATTTGCCTTTGCCACACAAAGATGTTGTTTTCTTTCGTTGATAGGTTCTTTAGTTATAATTAGATCATAATGGCAGTAAAAGACAAAATAAAAACAACCTTTATTACTGAATAGGGAACCTATTATTTCAATGTAATGATATTCAGGTTGAAGAATGTCAGAGCAACATATTAGAGGATGGCCACGACACTCTTTCATGATATGATCCACAAGAAGATTGAGGTTTATATGGATGACATGGTTGTCAAATTTGATACACAAGAGGAGCATTTCACAGCCGTGGAGAAATTTTTGTAAAGAGTAAAGACGTATCGGTTGAGGCTGAACCTAAAGATGTGTGTTTTAAGAGTAACATTAGGAAAGTTACTGGTGTTTATAGGTAGTGAATGGGGAATAAAAGTCAATCCAAACAAGGCAAACTCCATCATAGAAATGCTAACACCAGAGACAAAAAAAGAAGTCGGAGGGTTCCTAAGGAAAGTCCAGTATATCAGCAAGTTTATCGCTAAACTCATAAAGGTTTGTGCAGCAATCTTGAAATTGCTAAGAAATGATCAATCGATAAATTAGAATGAACAATGTTAGGAAGCTTTTGAGAAAGTCAAAGAATATTGGGGTAACCCACCTATGTTGAGGCCTTTGGAGCTGGGAAAGCTGTTGATTTTGTACTTAATAGTTAAAGAAGAGGCAATAGGGGCCTGTGGACATTGCACTTTTAAGGCTTAATGATGAAATGAAGATAGTCTTAATTGTGGGATATCATTGAGAAATAGGAATCTGCGTTATCAAAAGATTTCGTGCGATTAATTCTAGTATGAAATGAGTCAATCATCCACTTTGGTATCTTATTGAACAAAAATGGTGATTTTCTTCCTCCATTGATCAAGAATTTCAATTTTTCGGAAGTATTATGATCATCCAATAAGAAGGTTTCAATTTTTTCAAATGAACAACATTGAAAAATAGAGATGACCAAAATGCCCTTAGAAGTCAAAAGGAGAAAGGTGAGAAGGGATTGACTGAGAGTCTTGAAAACTGACACATGACTTCAACAAATCACAAAAATCAACCAGGAGGACTCTATTGATGAATCATATACCGTTGTGCAGATGTCTAGTTTTCATAGAAATGTATAGATCATAAATCAGAGTTGAACTTCAAAAGTTATGAGCAATCAAATAGACAAAGGTCAAAATGGACGGCACTAAAAGGTTGCAAAATAAGAAGGTCCAGTGGGCAACAATTGGCCAGTTGTCAAAGTGTCGATCGACTGTCAGCCAACAGTTGGTTAGCTATTAGAACACTGACTGACTGTCTACCAACAACCCACTGACTGTTGTCTTCTCAAACACGAAAAATTTCATTAGAAACCTTCCATATTTGATTCTCTTCTTTGTTTTTTAGCCTCAACACTCTCCTATATAAATAGCCCCCCTCCTCACTTCCAGGGCATCCAAAAATCCACTCATCACCCTCTTAAAGACATGCTTGAGAATTTAAGAAGTCTTTTATAGTCTAATATTTTTCAGGCATCTTATATTACTCTAAACCTATAAAGGGTACGTCTTGGGAGCAGTTCTCTTTTCTTTCTCCTTATTTCTTTTTTATTTTTTCTTGCTTTAGAATAAGCTTGTTTAGTCATGTTTATGCTTAGAATAAGCATGTTTAGGTTTTGTTTTATTGATTAGAAGCATGTTTAGGGGTTTAATGAATTGTTTAACCCTTTGTTTATTTTGCAAGGTGGAATTGCATGTCGAGATAAGTCTGCGTTCCTCTCTTTATTAGAATCATGATCAGGAATTTATTTTCTTCGCAAAAGCTTATAATCATGCTTAGGAGCACATGTCTAGAATCATGCTTAAGAGGACATGAATAGAATCACGATCGAAGAACTTGTGATTGCTTTGAAGTATGCTAGGAAATAGCATAGAATAGGTGTGAATTACCGTAATTGCCCTTTGAATGCTTGATTAGGTTAGAATAGCCATGTTTTACAATGATTGCTTGAAATAGGTTAGAGTATGCTATATAACCATGTTTAGGCTAAAAATGCCATGATTCCTTATAAATTAATATGAATTATGCTAGAATAGCAATAGGTAAAATTACCATGATAGAATTATCAAATTTAGCTTGAAGTGCCATGATTCTAGATTATGGCTTTAGTTAGAATTCTAATTGATTGATATGAACACATGTATGAATATACCATGTTTAATTGTATGATGCCATGGAGTGGTGGTGAACTTACATTGGTGGTGAGAGACCATGACTTAGAATAATTGAATATATGTTTGAATAATGCCATGAAAGAGGTTTGATAGACATTGAATAAACTCACATATGGTGATAAGGAATTCATTTTCTATTGAGTCTCAAAGTGTTTGTTTATATTTAATATTCAAATATATGATTTCTTTTATGAATGTATGGAATATCTTTGAAGTATTCAAAGTAGAATTAATTACTTTACTTTATTGTTGAAGAACAATGAATGTAGTCCTCTTCCCCATCCCTTATGTTTGAAGGAAATGTAATCTATTCTTCTCCCTCTTTCTATTTATGAACATACAATTGTTGTTGACTGATAGTCACCTCACATGTTTAATGAAGAAAAAAATGAAAATGTGTGTAAAACAACAACTTAGGCGGACTATATAGCAACATGAGTTATTCCAATTTGATATACCCTCGTGGAGGTTGAATTTTGATTCGGGCAAGGCGAATGGCTCCTTTCTAACTTCCCAAACCTATCTCTAAGGGGATGAGGGTAGTTTAGGTCCTGAAGCAAGAGATAGAATTGCCCCCATTCATTCCCAATTTAATAATTGGGTGGTGACTCTGTTTCTCCCGATATGCCCATGGCTTATTTGTGTTCCCTTAAGTATCAAAAGAGGCTTTGACACTGTGTCGTATTCGAAAACGCTCTGGATTGATGAAAGCTGCATTCACAATGGCAATTCCACTAAGGATAAGAGAAGTTGATTCCGATTGGGATACTGAATTCTAAAACCTCATGTTGATATTTTGAGTCATTGCATCATTACACTTTGTACACAATGAGCATAAACTACCTAAACTAGCTATGTGGCATTGGCATGAGAAGTCTTTGGCTCCATTCAACCCTTAGATGACTCATGTTGAAGTCACTACTTTTGAGCACGTGCCACTGATTTGGTATAAGAAGAGACCAGCCCAAGGGGGTAATCTCTCGCTCAAAAGAAGCCCAAACCATTGGACCTTTGAGACTCAAGCCCATATAGACGAATCTAGAAATTTCCAATAGGATGAAAGTCCAAAACCCAGGTTGAAATGCATGTTTATTCCCCATGATTAGAATAACATTGAATCAAACCTTATGGAATAGTGAACAAGTGTCAAATGTCAAGTCACCCATAAGAATAAAATGGTGACATGTGCCATAAGTTGAGGTTATCATAACATATAAAAGCCATGTTATGATAATCATGGATAATCCAACATCAACTCGTATGTTAGAATTAGATAAGAGAATCTCATATTCCCACATCCTATGATGATGACTTGGGAGTGAGGCCAAAGATCCTAGGAAAAGAGACTCAACTGCACGTGTGTCAAAGAAATAAGGTTAAAAAAGGTTTGGGTTATGTGTTCAATGGGGAAGAATAAGACTTTAAGCCTAAGAAGGGGAAGTTTATCAAGTTCATCAAGGCCCAATATACAAAGTATGTAGGGGCTACCAAAACATGGGTCTTTAAGGGAATGTTGAAGTCCAGATTTGAAATTTTCAAGGGTAACCTTTAAATAGGAATCTCTAAAAGATATGACTTGATCAAAGAAATAGAGAAGGTGACAATCAAGGAGGAGAAGCCTTAAGATCAAGCACTAACAATAGACCTATCCATTGACCTCGTTGCCTTCATCGAACAAAGGATTAACGACGTTTTTTGTGAAAATGTATTTGTTCCTAACCTCTTTGAAGAAGAGGACGTTGTCTATGTTTCAAAGTCTGATGCAATAAAAATCAATTTGCTTACTTGTGTAATATCTTTCCTAATGGCATTATGCATCATAATTTGCATTTCACTAGCATATTTGACATCCATATCACTCAAACTCATGACATTAATTGGTACAATTGGGAAACCCAATAACATATGCATTGCACTTGACACAACTCCTAAAAAGAGAGCGAGAAATTTGAAAAATTATTAAAGAAACATGAAGATGTTTTTGCTTGTTCCTACAATGACATGCTTGGAATCGATGGAAGCATCGCTGAGCATACGATTCCAACATATCCACACATAAAGTCGATCAAGCAGAAGTTTAGGAGGCTCAGACCGGAATGGGCTCAGAAGGTCAAGGAGGAAGACTCCAATCAAATTGAAGCTAAATTTTTAGATGTGGTGAAGTATCCAGAATGGTTAGCCAATATTGTGCTAGTGCCAAAGAAGGATAGAAGGGTGGTTAGAATGTGTTTAGATTACTAAGATTGGAATAAGGCCCTATGAAAGGATGACTTTCCTTTGCCTCGCATTGATGTGTTAGTGGACAACGCCGCAGCCAGTGTGATGTTCTCCTTTGTAGATGGATTTTCTGCTTATAACCAAATAATGATGGCCAATAAAGTTAAGATGAAAACCGCTTTCATTACAAAATGAAGAACCTACTATTACAAGGTCATGCCCTTCGTGTTGAAGAATGCAAGGGCGACTTACCAACAAATGGTGATAACACTATTTCATGACATGAAGCGTAAAGAGATATAAGTCTATGTGGATGACATGATGGTGAAGTCCGAAATGAGATGGTTACTTTGAAGCTTTAGACAGATTCCTAGAGAGGGTGAAGAAGTATAAGTTGTGGTTTAATCCAAAAAAGTGTGTCTTTTGAGTCACCTCATGGGAGCTATTGGGGTTTATAGTCGATAAGAAAGGAAGAAAGGGATAGAAGTAAATCCCGACAAGGTTAAGGCGATTCCGGAGATGCCATCGTTTAAGACCAAAAAAGAAGTTAGAGGGCTTCTTGGGAAGATTCAATACATTAGTCAGTTCATTGTCGAATTAAAGATAGCTTGTACACTGATCTTCTGGCTCCTAAAGAATGATCAACCAGTGATGTGGAATGATCCGTGCCAAAAAGCAATTGAGAAGATTAGGAAGTACTTCTAGAACCTGTCAATTTCGAGACCGCTAAAACCTGGCAAGAATTCGATTCTCTACTTGGCTCTTGAGGAGGAGGCCATATGTGCTATGCTGGCACAAGAAGATGAGAATGGCATGAAACATGAGATAACATGCTTAGCCATGGTGTGGCTCTCGAAGTAGTTGAGGCATTATTTCCAATCTCACAAGATTAAGGCTATCTCAAAAGAGGATCCAACAAAATATCTTTATGAAGTACCATCTTTGGTAGGTAAACTAGCAAAATGGCTAGTTCAATTGTCAGAATTTGACATCGAGTATGTTACTAAGAAGGTGGTGATAGAAAGAGCAATAACAGAGTTTTTTGTCGTGAATCCGGTCGACAATGATGAACCACGGGAGTTGGATTTCCTATATAAACATCTAGGGGTAATCTCGGTAACGGGATAGAGAATGTTCTTTGACAGAGCAATAGAAGCGGCCAATAAGAACATTAAGAAGATGTTGGCCAAGATGATGTAGACATATAAAGATTGGGCAGAGAAGTTGTTTTTTGTGTTATGGGTTTATAGAACAACACCCAGAAGTTCGACAGGAATGATGCTCTTCTTATTAGTGTATGGTTTAGAAGTGGTCCTACCAATTGAGATAGAAATGAAATTAGCGAGAGTTCTCATGGAAGCATAAATGCCTGAAAGGGAGTGGGTTTACAATAGATGCAAACAATTGGCCTTGATTGATGAGAAAAGAGTGAAGGCTAGATATCACATGTAGTTGTACTAAAAGCGGGTTGCTCGAGCCTTTAGCAACATAATAAAGGCAAGGAAGTTAAAAGAAGGGAAATTGGTCCTCAAACAAGTGATCAGGCCAATGGTGTTTGATCCGAGAGCGAAGTTCAAGCCCAACTAGGAGGGCCCATTCCTTGCGATGAAGATCATGTTTGACAGAGCCATCATTTTAACAAACATGGAAGGGAATGAGTTTACTGAGCCCATCAACATGGAAAGGCTGAAGAAATACTATGTATGAAAGTGAGGAAAAAGAAAAGAGAGAGTGTAAGAGGAAAAATAAATAATTAGAAAACAAGAAATGACTGATTAGTGATACGAGTTGCCTCATTGTGCACATATTGTTTGAAGAACAAATAGTTGTGCTTTTATTAATGAAATGAAATTGTTTGAAAAGAAATATGCCTTCGAAAGGTCTTACTATGTTGCATAATGATAAAAGGAAGGCATCTAACATCTAAGTAATAATGAAACTATAAATGTCATCTCTGCCTCTTCGATAGACTACGAATGGGCTTGCCATATTGCTCACGGCACCGTCTGACTCGAATAGCAGGATCATGAATAAAAGCCTTGAAGATCACCTAGTCCTTGTATTAGTCATCTATCTCAAAATCAAGATCACGAAACAGATCCCTATCGATGGTTTGATACGGCCAAGAATCCCTCACACATTCTAGATAACGAGCAAACAATCCACGATGACCGAATGTAGCCGGTGAATTCACGATCCTTTGCTTAAGTCCATACTGTTGATGTAGTCTAGCAGGATCATAGAATGAAATGTGGGTGAAACCTGCCAAAGGCATGCATGTGATGTAAGTCTCACCTCCACTATGGACAGTGCCACCAAATTTGAGTATCCAGAATGACTTAAAGCTAGTTGACGGAAGAAGAACGTTTCTCAAGTCTCCTCCTCGTATGAAGTCGAGGATTGTAACAGGAAATATGCCCCTCAGGCGGTGCTAGAATAGACAACCTCTCTTATAACTAAATCTAAAAAAGAAAAAAAAAGAATAAAAATAAGGAAAAGCTTGCTAAGTCAAAAAACTAAAAAGGCAGCTTAGGCAAAAATTAAGGCAAGCCCGCTAAGTTGAAAACCCGGAAGTGGTAGCTTAGGCAAAAGTTAGGGCAAAGAAAAAAAGAGAAGAAGAAGGAAAAGCCCGCTGATTTGAAAACCCTAAAAGGGCAACTTAGGCGAAAGTTAGGGCAAGCTTGCTAAGTTGAAAACCTAAAAAGGCAGCTTAGGCAAAAATTAGAGCATAGAAAAAAAAAGAAAAAAATATGAACCCGCTAAGTCGAAAACCCAAAAGGACGACTTAGGAAAAAATTAAGGTTAAAGAAAATAGCTAAAAAAGTAAAAGACTGCCACTGAACCTCTAACTCAAATCAATCATGATGCGATCTAGTCCGATCAATGTTTCAACAAGAATCAAGGGAATGACTCTGAAATTGGATCCCATCTGAGGAATTATGGGCACAAGATGTGGATCTCTGAGATCATCTGGTGAAATCAATAGAAACTGTGTAAGAAGGCAAAACTAAATAAGGCAAAGTCGATTAGACGAGGTCCTATCCATCATCTCTAGTAAAGGGATAATGGAAGACAATGTCACTCTGCCGCCTCTATTATGAACACCCATGGTAGAAATTAGAGAGTCGAAGAAGCTGGTAAGGTCAGACATGGATAGTGTCCCAACAGTAAGCAAAATAATGCTCTCAAAATTAGATGAATGACAACCGAGTATTGTAGAGAAATCCTCATACAGGGGGTTAAGCTCTTGCACGTTGAAGCGAAAGGCATGATCATGAGGATCCCAGAAGATTGTAAAATAACGTGAAGCTTCACATGACAAAATAACTTAAAATTGTAAAGACTGCTAGATTCAAGCTGCTTCCAGTCGTTATCCTTTAGAAGATTCAAGAGAGATTAAAGTCTTCAAAGAAGCCTCAAACATGTTGAAAAGCATGAAGAATCAAGAAGTGTGAAAGAAAACTTGAGAAGCAAGAAGAGCAAGTATGAGAAGGTATGGAGAAACAATAAAGAGAAATAGCACTTAAATAGTGAAAAAAATGAAAGAAAAAAGACAAGAGAGGGGCAAACCACCAGCAGTCAATCAAAAGACTATGGGCTAAGTATCTAACCACTGATCGACGGTTTCATCACACCCCATCAGCTGGAGGTCTGATAGCCGCCCAACAGTCTATAGGGCAAAAAGCCCTTTAATTCCTTTTTTTGTGCATTTTTTTACTTTCAAGATGCGCATCGATGGGTAGTTTTAAGTGCATGGCTCCCAGATTTTATAGTTTGGTTCAGAATTGAATAAAGATTAATGTAGAAAGAAATTTGGATGTAAATATGCACAGTTTGGAAAGTAGTGTATGAAGCTAAAAATAGAAAATTTTCACTAAGTCTTTGGAATTTGGTCATACAATTGATTGCTTTGATTATACAAACATAAAAACTTGTGATACAAAGTTCATACATGGAAGATAAATGAAGAAAGGAAAGAAATCAGCATGAAAGAAGCCAGTGGTGACAATCCTCACTCATCATCACCATCATCACCATTATCAACAGAGAATATAGCAACCTGAGCCCAAAGGTGCTCAATCTCTCATTCTAAACAAGCATTCTCTTGACAACTTGTCTAATCCAAGTAAGAAACATAGAGTTAGAAAAACTATTAAGATAGAAATCATGCATACGTAAGGCATAAAGTAGTGTTTTACCTGATAATGGTGAGACATCTATAAGGCATACCCATGAGAAGCAGCATGTGTTCGGACGACATGCTCTATGGAAGATCGTAGTACCTATATTGCATTGCATTACATTACATTTTATGACTAACAAATGTTTGAAGAATAATAGAAAACTCGAGGAACAAAAAGTTAGAAGACTTACTAGAGTGGTATCACGAGGAACGAAAGGAACAGGCATGGTCGAACCCTCAATGATCACGTGACTACTAATTTGTCCATTGGCAGCCTACGTGTAAACTACATTGTTGGGGTAGGCCTGGAGGTTGCCAATCACATGACCAGTTGGAATGGCTAGAGTAGCTATAGGGGTTGGAGGTGGACGTGGTTGTTCAGTAGTAGAAACAAAAGATGCAGATGTCCCAATACCAAAAGAAGAAACTTGATCTCTTCCCACGACGGGCAAAAGAGCTACCATCACGGCTAGAACGAGCAAGATGGTAAAGAGTCTCATCAATACATCGACCCATTCTAGTAAGCAACAATATGCCTTGAGCCCACTAAGCATATGAAACTATCATCATTAGGAACTCAACCTCGCTCAAGTAAATCCTAGTAGTGTAATCTGGCAAATTCGGCTCCACAGCCAAGTCAGTTGTGTCCATCATTAGATCTGGTGGACAGAGAGGAATTACAAGATGCTCTTGGCCTTTGAACCAATCCCAAATGTAGTCACCCAAATACCAAATCATGTTGTCGACATATAGTAGAAGAATGCGATAGTATATGAATGGGAAGGCAGCCATCACAGTAGTAGACTAGCCCTCCTCCAGCCCCCACCACTCAGAACGATTCTATGAAGAATAAGAAATATGGTGAGATGATGATGTAAATGAAATACTGACTATAATGTCTTTGCCTTGTCCCAAGTCATCATGTGGATGTAATCATGGAAGAAGTCTAACTCATGAGATCTCTTGAGCTCTACACGGCATGTAGCCCACCTCTTTATCCGCCAAAAAGAAAAGTCTTGATAAGTAGGAAGTGGGGAAGACAAGATGCCCAACTAATAGGCCCACATCTGTTATAAACAAGAAAGAATTAGAAATAGAATTCATATAAACAAAACACAAAGGTGTAAAAGAGGAATGAAATTACTTCAAGAAGTGGAGCAAAAATGGTAATTACGATAAAACCTCGACAAGCGTGGTCTAAACTGAAATGCAACTGGGTGAGAGTAGCACGACCCCAGTCAAAAATCCTCATTCAATCAAGATCTCGAAGGGTAGAAAGTATAGTTAGGAAGGTGGTGTTTGATGCATCGACAAAAACGCGTCAAATCGAGGAGATACATGACGAAGCTCCGTGCATACTGGTCCACTTTAATTGGAGTAAGGTTTGATCTGCTAATCCAATATAGTATAATGCAGTGTATTGAATCGCGATGTTGTTTTCAATCTTCACATCAGACCTAAGAAGCTAGCAAAGCAAATTTTGCTGATCTTTAGAATTTGTGATATAAGCATCAATGGGTATGGACTCCCTACCGCATGGAAGACCATTCAAAGTAGCCATGTCGAATGGCATGATAGTCATCTTGCCAACCAAAAGACGGAAAGTGTGGGTCGTGTCCATCCACCTCTCACATAGAGCAGCTAGAGCTCGATAATCAGTGTATCAAGGAGCATATGAAAGGCAAGTAATGAATTCATAGAAGCCAATAGCAGCAATCTTGTTTGTGACAGCACCATCCACTATTTCTAAAAACCAAGTATGGGCTCTAGAAAATGACTGACACATTTGTTTTCATGATAGTCCTAAGGCAAGAAATTGAAGTCTTTATGTGAATACATGCCTAGAAAATTCCTAAGAAAATGGAAGAATGAAGAGAGAATAAGAATGCATACCTATTTGATTGTGTGGGAGTCCACGTTGTAGACAATAGGCACCTCTTGGTCTTTTGGAAGACCTCTCAATGTCGATTTCCAGACCGAACCACTTTTATTCAACTCAAGATGGACTGGACGACCTGCTATTAGAAAAAAGAAGTCAAGGCAAGCACTTAGAAGAAAATTCGAGTCCAATTGGAGGAAAAACGGAGGAATGGTGTGTGAATGAGCCATAAGAAGGCAACGGATCCTTATGTAGGCCCTCAACTACTGAATAATAGTCAAACTGTCGGGTGGTTGTTGACCAATCATCGATCCATAATCAAACAGTCGGGTTGCTGTTGGCTGATCAGCGACTGGCTGTCCCTTTAATAAGGGGCAAAGTGGTAAAAAGGTAAGAAAAAAAGAAGGAAAAGAAAGAAAGAAGAAAAGAAAATCAAAGAAAAGCAAAAGAGAGAGAGAGAAGAAAAAGAAAGAAAGAAACAGGAGAGAGAAGGAAAAAGAAAAGATAGAAAAGAAGAGAGAAAAAATAAAAAATAAAAGGAGAAAAACTCTGCATCAATCCTAAAGTACCGGAAGAATTTTTGGTGACAAGCACCGACCATGGCAATAGCCTAGCAATTCACAAGCAAAGAAGAATAATATTAGTCGATGGAATCTTCGACTCGATTCATATGGAAGAATTCTTTCAGATACTAGAAAGCAGTTTGTTGAAGAATACACCGAACAAGATAAGAATTTTGAGTTAATTTGAAATCATAGAGACATGTCTAAAATTTTGTAGGAATTTGCAAGAATGATGGAGAGATCTCTAGTGAGTCGAAGAATCAACAATATGATATAAACCTCCCCAGTGAAGGGTCCTATGAGTGCAAAATCTTAAGAGATCAAGAACAAAAAATGCTCAAGAATAACAAATCAAGAGTTTTCCCTAGCAGAGAAGAAGAAATCAAGAAAATGAAGAATACCCAGAAGAGGGGCATGAAACCCAACGAATGCAAAGTCTAAGAGATCAAAGAAGAATGAAGAGTATTTAGCTAAAAGCATGAAGAATGAAAAGGTCTAAAGATCGCGAAGAAGTGCATGTTAGACGTTTTACCAATGGGCATGCATTAGAAGAAAACCCTAAAAAGTATATGCACTTAATAGTGTTTTAAACGCTTCATATAGGCACAAGCCTTAAGAAAAGTGTTGAAAACCCTAAGAAGTAGGTGCACTTAAGAGTGTTTTGAGCCTTTAGAGTAGGCATAAGCCATAAGAATAGGCTTATTGAAGAGTGTTGATAACCCTAAGAAGTAGGTGTACTTAAGAGTATTTGAAACCCTTAGAATAGGCGCATTGAAGAGTATTACAAACCCTAGGAAGTAGGTGCATTGAAGAGTGTTAGAAACCCTAAGCAGTAGGTGCACTGAGGAGTGTTTTATCATAGCATCATAAGGTTCATTTCTAGCCCTTAAATGGGCATATTAGCCCTTAAGTGGGCACCTCAGTCCTTAGATGGGCACCTCAGCCCCGAGTGGGCACATCTTTTTGTAGGAGTGGAAGAGGAAAGAAGAAAATGATAACTCTGACAGAATAAAGATGAAGGCGAACATGTCAAGATGGAATAAGGAAAGACTAAGCGAGAGTACGTTGCCGATCTTTATGTCTCACAAACCTCTACAAAGTAGGGGGCAAGCTATAGATACTGGCTTTTTGACGCTCAATGATGAAATGAAGATGAGCATTGAGTAATGGAAATGACCGAAACTCCCTTGGAAGTCAAAAGGAGAAAGGTGAGAAGGGATTGACCGAGAGTTTAAAAAACTAACACATGACTTTAAAGAATCACATAAATCAATACATGAAGAATCTATTGATAAGTCATATACCATTGTGAAGCTACAGCTATCTAGTTTTCATTGAAATCTATGGATTACAAATCAAAGATGAACTTTGAAAAATTATACATGATCGAATAGATGAAGGTCAGAAGGAACTACACTGAAAAGTTACAAAATAGGAAGGTCTGACAGGCAACAACCAGCCAACTACTAACCAATAGCAAGCTCATTATCAGAGTGCTAGCCGGTTGTCAGCCAACAACTGACCAGCTATCAAAGTCCTAACTAATAGTCTGCCAACAGCTAGCCAGTTGTTTTCCCATCAAATATGAAACATTTCATTAGAAACCTTTCATATTGGAATCTCTTCTTCCTTTTTCAGCCTCAACCCTTTCCTATTTAAATAGCACCGCTACTCACTTCTAGGACATCCATAAATCCTCTCTTCTCCCTCTTGAAGATATGCTTGAGAATTCAAGAAGTCTTTTACAGTCTAATATTTTTTAGGCGTCCTATATTACTCTAAACCCAGAAAGGGTATGCCTGAGAGCAGTTCTCTCTTCTCCCTCCATATTTCTTCTTTATTTTTCTTGCTTTAAAATAAGCATGTTTAGTCTTGTTTGTGCTTAGAATAAGCATGTTTTGGTTTTATTTTAATGTTGAGAAGCATGTTTACGGGTTTTATGAATTGTTTAACCCTTTGTTTATTTTATGGTATGGAAATGCGTATCGAGGTAAGTCCACTTTCCTTTCTTTATTAGAATCATGATTAGAAATTTATTTTCTTCACGAAAGCTTAGAATCATGCTTAGGAGCACATATCTAGAATCATCCTTAAGAGCACATGAATAGAATCATGATAGAGAAACTTATGATTGCTCTAAAGTATTCCAAGAAATAGCATAGAATAGGTGTGAATTATCCTAATTGCCTTTTGAATGCTTGATTAGGCTAGAATAGCCATATTTTACCATGATTGCTTGAAGTAAGCTAGAATATGCCATGATAACCATGTTTAGGATACAAACGCCATGATTCCTCATAAACTGATATGAATTATGCTAGAATATCAATAGGTAGAATTATCAAATTTAGGTTGAAGTGCCATGATTCTAGATTATGGCTTTAGCTAGAATTCTAATTGATTGATATGAATACATGTATGACTATAATATGTTTAATTGTATGATGCCATGAAGTGGTGGTGGACTCATCTTGGTGGTGAGGGACCATCACTTTGAATAATTGAATGTATGTTTGAATAACGCCGTGAAAGAGGCTTGACAGATATTGAGTAGACTCAAATATGGTGGTCAAGAATTCATTATCTATTGAGTCTTAAAGTGATTGTTTATATTTGATATTCAAATGGATGATTTCTTTTATGAATGTATGGAATATCTTTGAAGTATTCAAAGTAGAATTATTTTACTTTATTGTTGAAAAACAATCGATGTAATCCTCTTCCCCTTCCTCCATGTTTGAAAGAAATGTAATCTATTCTCCTCCTTCTTTCTATTTACTAATATACAATCGTCATTTATTGATAATTGCCCCACATGTTTAATGAAGATAAAAATGGGAGTGTGTGTAAAGTGAACGACTTAGGCAGATTGTAGAGCAACATGAGTTATTCTAATTTGGTATACCCTAGTGGAGGTCGAATTTTGATCTGGGCGTGGTGAATGGTTTGTACCTAATTTCCTGAACCCATCTCTAAAGGGATGAGGGTAGTTTAGGTTTTGAAGTAAGGGATCAGATTGCCCCTATTCATTCCTAACTGAATAATTGTGTGGCAACTCCATTTCTCCATATGTGCCTATTGCTCAATTGTGTTCTCTTAAGTCCCAAAAGAGGCTTTAACATAGTGTCATGGTCGCAAACGCTCTAGCGGGATGAAAGCCCCATTAACGAAGTCATGTTGGCATAGGGTGATGAAAACGGTATAGAACATTCGATTTACTACTTGAGCAAGAAGTTGTTAGAATATGAGCTTATGTACACTCATGTAGAAAAAACTTACTTGGTAATGGTGCAGGCCTCGAAGAAGTTATGACACTATTTTCAATCATACAAGGTACAAGCAGTCTCCAAGATGGACCCAATAAAAGACTTGTATTAATCGTCATCATTGGTACAAAAATTGGCAAGATGGTTGGTTCAACTATCCAAATTTGATATTAAATACGTTAGAAAGAAGGTTGTGACGGGGAGAACTGTGGTAGAATTCTTAGGAATGAACCCAATAGAAGGAGATGAAATGTGGGAATTAGAATTTCTTGATGAGCATCTTGGAGACATTACAATAATAGGTTGACAGCTATACTTTGATGGAGTGACGAATAGAAATGGGGCAGGATTGGAGTTGTTCTCATTTCACCTATTGGAGAGATACTGTCAGTTGCTAAGAAATTAAGGTTCAAGATCAGAAACAATATGGTAGAGTACAAGGCATGTGTGTTTGGATTAGAAACTATAACGGCAATAAGAATCGAGGATATTAAAGTATTCGATGATTCACAGCTAGTTATTTTACAGGCAAAAGAGGAATAAGGTATTAGGGAGGAAAAACGAAGTCATAGTTAGAGCATGTTAAGAAGCTGATGGCAGGGTTCACAAAATGTGTTTTCCAACTCGTGTCTCAGGAAGAGAATCAGTTGTGGATTATTTGGCTGGTCTAGCTTTTGTTTGGGGAAAAGTGCTCATAAAGTTGTTAGTTGTAACACATGCTTATCATCCATTCTACCAAGAGGAAGGAGTGATGGAAGTAAGAGTAGAGGAAAAGGCTTGGTTTTATGATTTGAAGTGGTATTTGGAAGAAAGAGTTTTTCCTAAAAAGGCAGATGAGAACAATAGAAAGTTCTTGCGATGGCTAGCCCAACAATTCATTGCCATTAGGGAATGATGTATAAAAGAATGGCGAATGGGTTACATTAAAGGAGTGTAGGTTAGGAAAAAGCTCAACTAATCATAGAGGAAGTTCATGCAAGAGTCTGTAGACCTCAAATGAATGGGCTAGCCTTGGCTAAAAAGATTATGGGACGAGGGTTCTATTGGCTGACTATAGAGATTGATTATGTGAAAGTTGTAAAGACATGTTATCAGTGTTAGATCCATGGAGATTCGACTCATCAGCCACCAACAGAGTTCCAGAGTATGTTACCACTTTGGCCTTTTTTTGCTTGGGGAATCAATATCATCATCATCGGGGAAATAAGGTCGTCAGCTTCAATGGACACTAGTATGTGGTAGTGGCAATAAACTACTTTTCAAAGTGGATAGAAGCTGAGTATTTCAATAAATTGGGGGAAAACAAATGGCTAGGTTTATTGAAAGAAATATCATTTGAAGATATGGAGTACCACATTACATGGTGATTGATAATGGTATGCAATTTTATGCAGAAACAAAGGATTTATTCCAACAATATAAGATCAAGCATCATAAATCTTCTCCATAGTACCTATAAACGAATGATGTAGCGGAGGCAGAAAACAAGAATATCATGAAAATGCTAGCGAAGACGATTCATACTTACTGAGATTAGGCTGAGAAGCTACCATTTGTGTTATAGGGTTACCGGACCACTAGTAGGAGTTCAACTGGGGCGAACCATTCTCCTTGGTTTATAGGTCTAAAGTAGTGTTGCCAATAGAAGTAAGAATGCAATCAGTAAGGGTCTCAACAAAAGAGCATAAGGGCCTTGAATCACATGCAATTGTACCAAAGAAAGGTGGCTCGGATTTTTAATAAGAAGGTGAGACAGAAGAAGATCAAAGAGGGAGACTTAGTACTTAAGCAAACCTAAGTAACAGCATCAGATCCACGAGGAAAATTTTGGCCAAAATGGTAAGGACCTTTCCTGGTCAAGAAGATAATAACCAGTGGCACAGTCAACATGGACAAACTAAAAAAGTTTTTCGTGTAAGAAGAGAAAGAAAGAGAGAGAGAAAAAAAAGAGAAAAGAGAGAGAGAGAAAATGGCTAATCGAAAAACCTGTAAAGGCTAATTAGTAACAAGAGTTGAATCGTGAGCAGGTATTGTTCCAAAAATTTGCCTTGATTAATAAAATGATGTTTTTTAGATACAAATATGATGTGAAAATGATTTGCATAATAGCTGCATAAAGGAAAACAACAAACAAGTAAGAGTAAATTGTATCAATGTCCTCTCTACCTCTTAACCTGTATAGGACCATTGTAGTAATCTTAACAGGCTTTGACACAGAGAATTGTATCAGCAATAGAAGCCTGTAAAGTGACCCAATCCTTGTACTTGTCATCGATCACTAAGTTAAGAGAAGAAAATAGGTTCCTCAGGATCACATGGCTATGCCAAAATGCCTTCACACATAGAAGAAAGTGCTCAAATAGCCTCTCGAGGCAAAAATCATGTAGGATCTATTCCTTCTCACCGTACTGATGGCAAAGGCGAGAAAGGGTGTAGAAGGAACTATGGTTGAGCCCAGCCAAAGGAATATAGGTGGTGTAGGTGTACAAAGTCTTGTGCTAAAGCCTTCACCAAGGGCAATACTAGCAAATCATGATGTCTGATATAGCGTGAAGTCATTCATCCTAAGACTCTAGTCAGTACAACTTCCATGCCTAATTATTCTTAGGCCCATAGCGAAATGAGCTCACCTTAGGATCAGTTAGAATGGCCAATTTCTCTTCAAGCCATATATGAAAGATGTGGAGCAAAGCATCAGAAAAGGATGTAGGGAAAGAAAATGATAATGTCACTTGAAGTAGAAGAAGACTACAAAGGAATTTGGGGCTCACCCTAGATTTCACTCGATCTAGGCCAATCAATGTCTTAACCATACCAGAGGTATCAGAGTAGTACCCAGCTATAACTAAGGAATTAGGTTCACCAATAGAGGATCGTGAAAACCATATGTAGAAACTAGAAGAAGCTCAAGGAGAAGACAGAACTGTGTGCTGCAAAGCCAAGAAACATAAGCCTTCTTTATGATCTTAAGAAAAGGTATTAGTGAGGAACGTATCACCTGTTAATTGACAGTGGCGATCCCTATAACACCACAATGAATGTGAAAGAAATCAGTGATATTGTGTAAGGTAGTGTTGTTACATGGCAAAATGACGATATCATCAGTGCTAGAAGGAGATATCCCTAAGACAGCACTGAACTCCTTATACAGGGGGAAAAGCTCTTGGCAATTGAAACAAAAACATGATCTGAAATATCCAAAAAATCTATAGCTACTCTAAAGATAGGGATGTTAAGCTTTACCAGATGAAGGGACCTGAGGCCTTAAAGACTGCTCGACTTTACTCTATGCCATTCTAGATATTTCAGTAGCTTCAAAAGAGGTTGAAGAACTTTGTAGGAAGTCGCACTCATGGTAGAAGATGTCAAAAGGTAGGAAAGGTAGAGGTGCCTTTATATAGGGGAGGGGAGCCCATCCAAGCCATCCGAATTTGATATGGGATTGATTCTATGGGCCTGTACCTAAAACTAAAGGCATGACCCCTATCCAGTGCAGAATTGAGGATTCTTCTTTTTAATTGTTGTGATAGTCATAAAGTTGATTGATTTGTTATAAGAATTTGAGACAACAGTGGAAATAGAGCATAATATGAATAAGAAACCAGTATTTTGATTATGAAATTAAAATATCAATATCCACACAAAGTCTCAAATAATAAACATGCAGGTGAATCGATGAAATCATCCAGAATGGGGATCAAAATAAAACATAATAGAAAAATAGAGATATCCAAAAAATGACAACAAGAGAAATTGATGGGTCTAGTGCTCAAAGGTGCTTTTTGTGGCACCCTTGTCCTCCTCGTCGTAATAAGAATCCTCCCCCTTATCATCAGCAACCATGCGGGAAGGTCTCTCACCGCTAGACGTGGCCACCATCTTAGAAGGCCCAGCACCCACAGAAGTACTAGCTACTTGAAGGGGTCTAGCACCTGTGGAGGTGACCACTAGTTGAGAAGATCCGATACCCATGGTTCTCATGTCTGCAGAAGACCCTGTGCCACTAGAAGTTCCCTACCTGGCCAAAAGAGTCCTCTTAAAGTAGTCAACCTGTTGGCAAAGATCCCTACTCTCGCTCTACAGGCACCGATAGTCAATGCTGCCTCTTGATCTAAGAAAAAACAAAACATTAGTATATAGAGAATAGGACATGCATATATAAAACATAATGAGTTGAGGTTTTTACCCGATATTGACAGAGGAGCTATAAGAAGAGCCTTTAGACCGTATTATAGTGCCTCATCAAATGCTCTGCCTCATCCTGTAAGATCTACATAAGCATTTTTTGCATTTATGTTAGAAAATGAATAAATGTAGGACAAACAATGAGAGAGAAGAAAGGGTACACATGCAAGTGGTCTCGATCGACACGACAGAAACCTATGAGCTCTCATCTACTAGAAGCTTGCAATGACCAAAGGTCCCAGTAGGCATCTCCACATTCACCATGTTGGTTGGTCCATGCTGAAAGCGGCTGACCACTATGTGGGAGAAGGAGCGATACTCTCCTTTGAAGCAGATATTAAAAGAGAGAAGCCATGCAACCTCTTCCCTTGATGTCCTCTAACACTCAAACAAGAGGTAGTGGGATGATGACTGTGAAGAGGTGGAGGCATAGGAGCTTGATGTTGACCCTGAATGTGGCCGATATTTCTACCTCTCTGCGGCTTAAAAAGCATGCCTATGACCCAATCCAAGTATTGTTACTCCTAAGCAAGGAACAAATTCTCATATATATGCGTCCTTGCAATAAGGTCACCCAAAACATCTTTCTTAAAAGCATGCGTGGTAGCCATCTCCGAAAGGGGAGTGGGAGGAATCCTGTTATGGGTTGATCCCTTAACCCAGAAAAAAACATGCTTCTTGAGAAACCACATGCATGCTTTAGGGCCCATAAGCAAGATCCAAAAGCTGTAGAGATCGCAAGCTACCTCCATGGCAGGAATCCACTGGTTCCTACCTTGATCCCAGGGCCATGGCTCGATGTTCACCTATAAGAAGAATGAACAAGTAAGTATCTCTTTCAAATTAGAAGATCAAGATACTAAAACAATTTTCTTACCATGTCCCAGGTGAGTGTTATGAATAGGACTTTCATCCCACCAGGGCGTTCATGACCATGACATTGTGTCAAAGCCTCTTTCAAGATTCAAGGGAACACAACTGAGCCATGAGCACGTCTGGCAAAATGGAGTTGCCACCTAGTTATTCAATTGGGAATGAATCAAGGCAATCGATCCCTCACTTCAGGACGTAAACTACCCTAATCTATTCAGAGATGCGTTTAGGAAGTTAGGTACGAGCCATTCGCCTTGCTCGGATCAAAATCCGACCTCCACTAGGGTATACCAAATTAAAATAGCTCCTTATGAACGAGGCTTTCATCTAGCCAGAGTATTTACGACTAGGACACTATGTCAAAGACTATTTTGAGACTTAAGAGAACACAAACGAGCCATGGGCATGTCAGGAGAAATGGAGTCGCCACCCAATTATTCAATTGGGAATGAATAGGGGCAATTCGATTCCTTGCTTTAAGACCTAAACTATCCTTATCTCTTTAGAGATAGGTCTGAAAAGTTAGGTAAGAGTCATTGGACAGGCCTCCACTAAGGTATAACAAATAAAAATATCTTATATTGATATACAGTCCGCTTAAGGTTGTTCGCTTTATGCACACATTTCAAGTTTTATCCTCATTAATCATGTAAGGTATATTCAACCAAGGCAATAGTATATTCAAATATAGAAAGAGGAAGAAGAATATATTACGTTTCCTTCAAACATAGGGGGAGGGAAAAAGGATTACATTGCTTTATTCTTCAACAACAAAATAAATTCTATAAAGTATACATTCATCTAATTATAAGTGATGGTCCCTCACCATCAATATGAGTCCACCACCACTTCATGGCATCATACATAGCACTTCTTATCATGACGTATTCAATAATAATACAAGGCCATAACCGAATATCATGGCACTTTGACCTAGATTTGACAATTCTATCATGACAATTGCTGTTCTAGCATACTTCATATCAATTCATTAAGGATCATGGCATTTTAGCCTAAGCATGGTTATCATGGCATATTCTAGCGGGATTCAAACAATTGAAATCAAACAAGGCTATTCTAGCCCAATCCATGCATCCAAAGGGGCAATATGTTAATTCTTACCTATTCTATGCTATTTCCTAGCATGCTTCAAAGAAATGATAAGTTCTCATAGCATGATTCTAATCATGTGCTCCTAGGCATGATTCTAAGCATTCGCAAAGAAAATTAAATTTCTAAACATGATTCTAATAAAGAAGGGATAGTGGACTTACTTCGACACACTGATCCATCTCGCAAAACAAACAAAAGGGCTAAACAATCTATAAAACCCCAAACATACTCCTAAGCATCAAAATAAACCTTAATCACGCTTAATTCTAAGCAAGAAAAATAAATAAGAAAATAGGAGGAAGAAGAGAGGACTACTCTAAAGACGTATTCTTTCCAGGTTTATAGTAGTAAAACGTCTAAAAATCTTTAAACAGGAAAAGACTTCTTGAATTCTCAAACATGTCTTCAAGAGGGAGAAGAGATGATTATATTCAATAATTAGTATTTCTTGAAGAGTGAGCCAAGGGAAGTTTATATAGTTGAGGGTTGCAATCGAAAAAGGAATCAAAATCTAAAAAAAAAAAAGAAGAAGATTTATAATGAAAAATTCCAAAATTACAGGACAAACAGCCAGGCGGCTATTGGCAAACTACCAGCGACTGTCAGTCAATAGTTGGCAGCTGTTTGATAGGCAGGTGGCTCTTCCCTTTCTGTCCTTCCTATTTTGGCACTTTATAGTGTGGTCCATTTTCACCTTCATTTGTTCAATCCGTATAATGTTTTTAGTTCAACTCCAATTCACGATCTATAAATTTTACAAAAACTAGATATTCGTAGCTTTGTGAAGGTAAATGAATCATCAGTAGATTCCTTTTGGATTAATTTCTGTGATTTTTTTAAGTCATATATTAGTTTTTAAGACATTTCATCGGTTCCTTTTGACCTTTCTTTTCTTGGCTTCCAAGGGTATTTCGGTCATTTTTGTTACTCAGCATTCATCTTCATTTTATCATCGAGCCTAAAAAATTCAATATCTATAGCTTACCCCCTGCTTTTGAGAAGTTTGTGAGACATAAAAATCGACAAAGTACTCTTGCTTCGTCTTTCCTCATCTCATTTTGACATCCTTGCCTTCATCAGCATTCTATTAGGTTTCTCATCTTCTGCCTTCCTCTTCAATTTTTGTAGAAGAAGTACGCCCACTCAATGGTTGAGGTGTCCACTCAAGGGCAAATGTGCCCATGCAAGGGTTGAGGTGCCCATTTAAGGGTGAATGAAAGCATCCTTACGATGCTATGACAAAACACTCCTTAGTGCACCTACTTCTTAAGGTTCCTAATACTCTTCAGTGAACTTACTTCCTTAGGGTTTGGTAACACTCTTCAGTGCACCTACTCTAAGGGCTTCGAATACTCTTAAGTGCACCTACTTCTTAGGGTTTTCAATGCCCTTTAGTGCGCCACTTGTTAGGGCTTATGCTAATTCTAAGGGCATAAAATACTCTTAATTGCACCTACTTATTAGGGCTTTCAACTCTTCAATGCACCTCTTCTTAGGGCTTGTGCCTATTTTAAAGGCTTAAAACACTCTTAAGTGCACCTCCTTCTTAAGATTTCCTTCTAATGCATGCCCACTGGGAAAACTTCTATCATGTACTGCTTCGCAGTCTTCAGACCTTCATATCCTTTGCACCTTCAATTGAGTATCCTTCATACCTTCTTCGGTCTCCTCAGACTTTGCATCTGCTAGGTTTCATGCCCTTGTTTTGAGTATTCTTCATGCTTCTTTGATCTTCTTTAGTAATTCTTAATTCCTTATGGCTCGCTAGGGAAATTCTTGATTTGCCAAGTTCTACCATTCTTCATTCTTGACTTCTCTTTGCATTCATCATGCTCTTCACTGGAGAGTTCCTTACCATGTTATGGATTCTTGGGCTTATTGGGGATTCTTCCATTGTCTTTGTAAGTTCCTGCAAAATTCAAACATCTCTTGATAATGTAAAATCAATTCAAATTTTTACCCTATTTAGTGTGTTCTTTAGCAAATTGCTTTCTAATATCTAAATGAATTCTTCCATGTGATTTCGATCGAAAATTCTGTCGACTGATGTTATTCTTCTTTCCTTGTGAGTTGCTATACTATTGCCATTAGCCGAGTGCTTGTCACCGGTTTTGCTCGAAAATTCATTCAATGTCTTAGGGTCAATGTAGAGTCTTTCTTTTCTTTTCTTTTCTCTCTTTCTCTCTCTTTTTCTCTGTTTTCTCTATCTCTTCTTTTTCTCTTTTCTCTATCTTTTTTCTCTATTCTTTTTCTCCTTTTCTCTCTTTTCTCTCATATTTTTCTCTTTTCTCTCTCCTATCTCTTTTTTCTCTCTTTTCTTCCTTTTCTCCTTGGCTCCCTTTTATCGTTCTACCCCTCATTAGAGGGATAGCCGGCCAGGTGTCAAATAGCCACTTGGCCATCTGACCATTGCCCAGCAGTCAATCGATAGCCGCCTGGTTGTTTGACTGTCGATCGACGGTCAAGAGCCTATATAAAGCCCATTCGTCTTCTCATCATTTCATTATTCTCGATTCACTTTCGATTTTCTCCTACGTGCTTGTCTCGACTTCCTCTTTCCAACAGCAAGCATCAAGTCCATCTTGACTTGAATGAGAGCCATCCAATCTAGAAATCAACATTAAAGGGTCTTCTAAAGGACCAAGAGGTGCCTGTTGTCCATGATGTGGCTTCCTACACGATAAGCTAAGTATGCATTCTTCTTCATTCTTCAGTTTTCCATTTTCCAGTAATTTTTTGTGCATACATTCATGTAGAGACTTCAATTTCTTATCTTAGAACTACCATGAGAACAAGATGTGTGGATCCTTTTTTGGAGCCCAAGTTGGTTTCTAAAGATAGAAAATGAGGTTGTTAGAAGTAGAATTGTTGCTACCAGCTTCTATGAGCTTATCACTTGTCTTCCATATACTACTCGACACACTGATCTTCGAGCGTTAGCCACTTTATATGAGAGGTGGATGGAAATGACCCAAACATTCTATCTCTCAGTTGGTGAGATGACAATCATGCCTTTTGACATTGCTGCTCTGACCGACCCTCCTTGTGGTGGCAAGGTCATTCCTATTAATGCCTGTATCTCATACTCAAGGGATTTATAGGACTTGATTCAACAACTTCCTTGGTGTGAAGCATAGGTCAAGGATAAAGTTGTGATTCGATACGCTACACTATATGCGTATTGGAGGAGGAGATCCAGCCTAACTCCAGTCAAGGTGAATTATATGCACGTGACTTCATCGTGTATCTACTCAGTTCAACGCTCTTTGCCAATACGTCAAACACCGCTTTCTTGACTCCACTTCCTGCCTTCTAGGATCTCAATCGAGTGAGAGATTTCGACTGGGGTCGTGCTACTCTTAGCAAGTTGTACTTTGGTTTGGATTGTGCTTCTCAAGACCTTCGTGTTTTGTCTATATGAATTTCATTTCTGATTCTATCTCATTCATGATAGATATAGGCATATGAGTTAGGAGTTCTATCTTCTCCACTCCCTACTTGTGAGTACCTTTCTTGCGCATAGATAAGGAGTTAGCCTACATATTGTGGAGAGCTCGAGAGGTCTCATGAGCTGGTGATCTTTCCTGATTATATTCACATGATGACCTAGGACAAGGTAAAAGACATTATAGTTAGTATTTTATTTATATCACGATCTTACCATGTTTCTTTGTTTTTCACAGATCTGCTCTGAGTGGTGGGGGCTAGAGGAGAACTGGTCGGTGGCTATGAGGGTCGCCTCCCTATTCAACTACTATCGCATTCTTCTACCGTGCATGAATAGCATGATGTGGTATTTGGGTGACTGCATTTGGGATTGGTTTGAACGCCCATTGCAATGTTTAATTCCTTCTCCCCTACGGATTCTAATGATAGCTTCGGCTAGCTTGGCTATGGAGCCAGAGGTGTCAAATTACATGATCGAGATTCATTTCAATGCAATCGAGTTCCCATTGATGATGACTTCTTACATTGACTAGGTTTGAGCTATCTTATTCTACACTAGGCTAGGTGAGTCTACTGATGAGACTCTTTATCCTCCTGTTATGTCTAGCCGTGCTAGTAGCTCTTCCACTCCCAAATGGAAAGAGATCAAGAGTCTCCTCTTTGGGTACTAGGGACATCTACTTCTTTTTTTGTTGCCACTCAGCAGTCACGTCCACCTTTAGCTCCTTCATTTGCTCTAGTTGTTCTAGCTGGCAGGGTGATTGATGAACTCCAAGCTTATCCTAGCAATGTCGCCTATACACGGGATGCCAGTGGATAGATTAGTAGTTATATGATCATTAAGGATTCGACCATGCCTGTTCCCTTTGTTCCACAGGATACCACTGTGGTAAGTCTTCTGACTATATATTCCTTAGGTTTCTTGTCATTCTTCAATCAATTGTTAATCATAAAATGCAATGCAATACAGGTACCACGATCTTCCGTGGAACGAGTCTTTCACATATAGGCCGCTTCTCATGGATACATTTTACAAACGTGACATCAGTATCAGGTAAAGTACCACTCTTTGCTTCGTGTATGCATGGTTTCTGTCTTAATAGTTTTCTAACAATGTGATTCTTTTTGCTTGGTTTAGATTAGTCGTCAAGAGGTTGCTCGTCTAAAGAGGAGGTTGAGCATCTTCAGGCTCAGGTTGCTGCTTTCTTCTTTGATACCAATAATGATGGTGACGAGTGAGGACTTTCACCACCGACTTCTTCCCTGATTGCTTTTGTTTTTCTAGCTTCCATGAACTTTCATGATGTACAATCAAATGTAAAAAACTTTCAAAAACTTAGTGAAAATTTTCTATTTTTAGCTTCATGCATGATGCATATTTTGATCAATCTTTATCCAAATTTGTTCAAATTCATTTCTGCATCAGCATTTATTCAATTCTAAATGAAACTACAAAATTTGGAAGTCATGCGCTTGAAACCACTCATCGATACACGCCCAGAAATCGAAAAACACACAAAGTGAGGGGCTTGGTGGGCTACTTTGCCCTAATAACCACTAGGTGACTATCAAAACTGCCAAGCAGCTGATAGACCACCAGGAGGCTATCAAGGTACCACCGGGCAGTTGACAGATCGTCAAACGACAGTTCTTTCAGTACTGTTACCTTTTTCTTGTCGTTTTTACTTCATTTAAATGCTACTCCTCTCCATTGCTTCTCCACACTTTTCTCTCGTTTCTTAAGATTCCCTTCACGCTTCTTAATGCCTCTTGCTTTTTTCAACATGTCGAGGCCTTTCTCAATAACTTCTATCCTCTCTTGAAGCCTCTAAAGAATGATGACTGGAAATTACTCATATCCAATGGTCTCTACCATCTGTAGTTCCTTCGACAAGTGAAGCTTGACGTCCCTTTTCTTAAGGAATACACAACGTTTTTGGTCCTCATGATCATGTCTTCTGCTTCAATAGGCAAGAGCTTTGCCCCCTGTACGATGAATTTCTCTACCATACTCGGTTGTCATTCATCTAGTTTTGAGAGCCTTATTTTGTCTACTCTCAAGGTACCATCGATGTCTGATCTTGCCCATTTCTTCAACTTTTTTATTTCTACCATGGGTATTCACACAAGAGGCGATAAAGTGACATTGTCTTCCATCATGCCTTTTCTTGAAATGATGGATAGGACCTCATTTGGTTGGCTTCACCTTTTTTAGTTTTACCTTCTTGCATAGTTTTTACTGGTTTCATCAAATAGTCTTGGCGACCCGCATCTTGTGACCAACATTCCTTAGATGGGACTTGGTTTCATAATAGTTCACCTAAATCAATCTAAGATGATCATACTAGATCAAGTTAGGATTGATCTGAGTTAGAGGTCCAGCGCCAGTCTTCTGCTTCTTTAGGTTTTTCTTTTAGCCCTAAATTTTGCCTAAGCCGCATTTTAAGGTTTTTGACTTAGCGGGTTCATTCATCAACTTTTTTTCTTTCTTTTTTTTTTGTCTAGGCCGCCCTTTTCAGGTTTTCAACTTAGTGGGCTTTTTCATTTTCTTTATTGCCCTAACTTTTGCCTAGGCTACACATTCGGGTTTTCAACTTAGTAGACTTGCCTTAACTTTTGCCCGAGTTGCCTTTTTCGGGTTTTCAACTCATCATGCATTTCTTTCTTTTTCCTTTACCCTAACTTTTGCCTAATCTACCATTTCGGGTTTTCAACTTAGCAGGCTTGCCTTAATTTTTGCCTAAGCAGCCTTTTTAGGTTTTGATTTAGTAGTTTTTTCTTATTTTTCTTTTCTTTTGCTTCTTCTTTTTTCAAATTTGGTTACAAGAGAGGCTATCCATTCTAGCACCGCCTAAAAGGAATATTTCCCATTATAGCCCTCAACTTGCTATGAATAGGAGACTTGAGAGATGGTCTTCTTGGATCGACAGGCTTTAAGTCATTCCTGATACTTAGTTTCACTAGAACTGTCCATGATAGAGGTTGGAGCATGTTACAATCGGGACCTATATCGCATGTTTGTTGTTAGCGAGTTTCACCCATAATTCTTTCTATGATCCTACTAGACTGCATCGACATATGAACTTAAGCAAAGGATCGTGAATTCACTTACTGCATTTGGTGCTGGTAGATTTTTCACTCATTATCTATAGCATGTGAAGGATTCTTAGCCATATCGGCCCATCAAGAGAAATCTATTCCATGATTTTGATTTAAGGCAGACAAGCAGTACAAGGATTGGGTGACCCTTCAAGCTTCCATTCCTGATCTTACCATTCGAGCTAGATGGTGCCTTGAGCGATATGGTGAGCCTATTCATAGTACATCAAAGAGGCAGAGACGACATTGTTAGTTTCATTGTTAGCTTAAATGTTAGATGCTTTCTTTTTGTTATTATGCAAGATAATAAGACATTTCAAAGGCATTTTCTTTTCAAATAATTTCATTTCATTAATAAAAATGCAATCATTTGTTCTTCGAACAACAAGTGGACAATGAGACAACTCTCATCATTAATCAACCATTCCTGATTTTTTGATTAATTATTTTTCCTCTCACGCTTCTCTCTTTTTTTTCTTTTCTTTTTTTTTCAAACACAATACTTTTTCAATCTGTCCATATTGCTAGGTTACTGAATTTATTTCCTTCCATGTCTGATAGGATGACAGCTCCATCAGACATGACCTTTGTCATAATGAGTGGGCCCTCTTAGTTGGGTTTGAACTTCCCTCTCAGATCAAACACTACTATCTATGCTAGTTTAAAGAACAATTACACTTCCTTGAACCTTTGGGCCTTTAAGCAACCCGTTTCTAATATAATTGCATGTGGTATCTGGCCTTCATTCTTTCATCATCAATCAAGGCCAATTGTTCACACCCATTATCAATCCACTCCTTTTCAAGCATTTTTGCTTCCATTAGAACTGTTGCTGATTTCATTTCTATCTCAATTACTAGGACCCCTTCTGAACCATACACCAATGAGAAGGGTGTCATGCTTGTCAAACTTATGGTTGTTATTCTATAACTCTATAACACAAACAATAGCTTCTTCGCCCAATCTTTGTATGTCTGCACTGTCTTGGCCAACATATTCTTGATGTTTTTATTGGCCATTTCTATTGCTCCATTTTCTTGTGGCCTATATGGAGATGACTTATGATGTTCAATTTATACTTCTCAAATAAGGCTTTAGTCTCAGTCACGACGTGATGTGGTACTCTGAATTTGCATATGATATTTTTTTCAATGAACTTCACAAGCTGCTTTACCCCCAGTTTACTATAGGACGCAGCTTCTATCCCCTTAGTAAAATAGTCAATTACCACCACCATATATTGATGCCCGTTAAAGGTAGACGGCCTTGTTTCGCCTATAATGCCAATGCCCTATACAGGAAAGGGCCACAGTGCTGCCATCCCTTAACAGCTCCAACGGTGGTTGGTGAATCAAATTTCCATTGATCAGGCACTGGTGACACCTCATCATAAAATGGACACAATCTATCTTTATGATTAGCCAGTAAAAGCCTTGCCTTATTATCTTCTTTGCAAGCGTTAGCCTATTCAAATGTGGTCCACATACACCACTAGAGATTTCCTCTATGAGCTTTCCAGCTTCTTTTTCACCGACACACCTCAATTGCATCCCTTCTAGCATTCTCTTATACATCACTCCTTGAAGAAAAGCAAATTGTTGGGCCAACCTTCGTAGTATAGCCCTATCTCTCTTACTAGCCTCATCTAGCAAAATCCTCTCTTTCAGGTATCTTTTCAAGTCAAAGAGCCACGGCTTCTCACCCACTTTGGCCTCCATTACATGAGGTTCCATATAACAAGAGCCCTATTGTGAACGAGGCTTTCATCTTGCCAGAGCATTTGCAATCATGACACTGTGTCAAAGCCTCTTTCGAGACTTAAGGGAACACAAACGAGCCATGGGCACATCAGGATAATGGAGTCACCGCCTAATTATTCAATTAGGAATGAATGGGGTCAATCTAATCCTTGTTTTTAGGACCTAAACTACCCTCATTCCTTTAGAGATGGGTTTGAAAAGTTAGTTTCGGCCCGCTAAGATCAAGATCCAACCTCTGCTAGGACATAATAAATAATCACATCTCATGCCTTTGCTTGGTTCACTTGGTGTTGTTTATTTTATGCACACATTTCCATTTTATCTTCACTAGTCATATGGGGTGGTTATTCAATCAAAGTAGTTATAAACATCCATTGAAAAAGGGAGGAGAATGGATTACATGTCATTTCAAACATGACCGAATGGGAAGAGGATTACGTCATTTATTCTTCGATAATAAAATAATAAAAAAAATTCCATAAAGTCACATACATTCGAAACTTCAATAGATGATGAATTCCTCACCACCATGAGTGAGTCTATTCAACATCTATTAAGCTTCTTACATACATTAAGTCATTCATTCCTAGTGATGGTCCCTCACCATCAATGTGAGTCTACCAGCACTTCATGGCATCACAATTACACTTCTATAATATAAACATTTAAATATAATAAGTCATACAAAGTCATAATCTAATATCATGGCATTATAGCCCAGATTTGATAAATTCTATCATGGCAATTCTACCTATTGCTATTGTAGCATTATTCATATTAATTCATGGCATTTCTAGCCTAAGCATGGCATTCATGGCATATTCTAGGCTAATTCAAGGATCAAACATCAAATAAGTTGTTCAAGGGCAAAATAGTAATTCTTACCTACTCTCAAAGCAAATAAGCTCTCCTAGCATGATTCTAATCATGTGCTCCTAGGCTCGATTCTAAACATGTGCTCTTAGGCATGTTTCTAAGTATTCACGAAGAACTTAAACTCCTAAACATGTTTCTAATAAAGGAGGGATAGTGGACTTACCTTGACATGCTTATCCATCTCGCAAAACAAAAAAGTATTAAAAAAGTCATAATAACCATAGCATGCTTCTAAGCATAAAATTAAATCCTATTCTTCCTTATTCTAAGTAAGGAGAGAATTATGCTCTCAAGACATACCCCTTATGGGTTTAGAGCAATAAACGACTGAAAATTTTTATACTGGAAAAGACTTGTCGAATTTTCGAGCTTGTCTTCAAGAGGAAGCAAAGATGATTGTATTCAACAATCGATCTGTCTTGCAAAGTGAGAAGGAGGTTGTTTATATAGAGGAGGGGTGAAGCTAAGAAAGGAAGAAACAAATCAATAAAAGAAGGTTTATAATGAAATTTTTTGAAAATACACCACGAACGACCGGGCGGTCATCTTCAAACTGTTTGGCAGTTGTCTAATAATCGGTCAGCCATCACCCAGTAGTGAGGTGACTGTCAAATGGTTAGGCAACTATTCCGGATACTCAGGTGGTTGTTTGATAGTTGACCAACTATTATCTCTTCAGCCCCAAACTATTTTGCCATCCTTCAATGCAGTCCCTTTAAACCTTTGGCCATTCGATCGAACATAACTTCTCGGATTCAACTCCAATTTGCGATCTGTAAATTTCTATGAAAACTACACATCTATAGCTTTGTAAGATATATGACTCACCATCATATTCCTCTTAGCTCAATTTCTATGATTTTTTGAAGTCACATGTCAGTTTTCAAGATGTTTTATCAATTTCCTCTCACCTTTCCTTCTTGGCCCCGAAGGGTATTTTGATCATTTTCTTTGCTCGACATTCATCTTCATTCCTTTATTGAGCTAAAAAATTCAATGTTGATAGCTTACCCCCTACTTTCGAGAGGTTTGTGATACACAAAAGCCGACAAAGGACTCTTACCTCTTATTTTTTCCTTTCATCTTAATATCTTCGCCTTCATCCTTCTTCCTTCAGACTTTCTAGTCATCTTATTTCTCTCCTTTTGTTCCTACAAAAGGTGTGCCCATTCGAGGGCTAAAGGTGCCCAGTTAAGGGTGAATGTGCCCATCTAAGACTGAAAGTGCCCATCTAAAGGCTAGAAAGCATCCTTATGATGCTATGATAAAACACTCTTCAGTTCACCTACTTCTTAGGGTTTCTGATACTTTTCAATGCATCTACTTTGTAGGGTTTGTAACACTCTTTAGTGCACCTACTTCTTAGGATTTGGTACCACTCTTCAGTGCGCCCAGTCTAAAGGCTTGAAACACTCTTAAGTGTACCTACTTCTTAGGGTTTTCAACACTTTTCAGTGTGCCTCTTCTTAGGGCTTGTACCTATTCTAAGGGCGTGAAACACTCTTAAGTGCACCTAGTTCCTAGGGTTTTCAACACTTTTTAGTGCACCTCTTCTTAGGGTTTTTGCCTATTCTAAGAGTTGAAAACACTCTTACGTGCACTTACTTCTTAGGGTTTCCTTCTAATGCATGTCCTAGTAGGAAAATGTTTATCATGCACTGTTTCATGGTCTTTAGACCTTCCTATTCTTCGTGGCTTCGGCTAAGTATCCTTCATACTTTCTATGATTTCTTCAAAATTTGCATTCGTTGGGTTTCATGCCCATCTTCTAAGTATTCTTCAAGTTTCTTTGATCTATTCTAGATTTCATATTCAATGGGTTTCATGCCCAAGTGCTATCACTTCTAATCCTGATTCCTTTTAATCCATTAGGGAAATGCATCGTGTTATGAAATTTTTCATTCTTGACTTCTTTTCATATGTCATTACTTTTCACTGGGGGTTTTTGATTAAGTTGTTGATTCTTCAATTCCCTAGGGATTTCTCAGCGTTCTTACACGTCCATGTAAGATTTAAAACATCTCTTGATGGTATCAAATCGGTTCAAATTTTTACCTTATTTGGTGCATTCTTAAGCAAATTGCTTTCTAGTATCTGGAGGAATTCTTTTATGCGATTATAGTCAAAGATTCTATCAACTGATGTTACTCTTCTTTCCTTGTGAGTTGCTAAGCTATCGCCATGGCTAGGGCTTGTCACCGATTTGTTTGGTAATTCCATTAGTGTCTTAGGATCGATGGAGAATCCCCCCCCCCTCCAATGTTCTTTTTCCTTCCTTTGTCTTTTTGCTTCTTGTTCTCTCCTATCTTTCTTTCTTTTTTCTTTTTCCTGCTACTTTCCTTCTTTTCTTCTTTTCCCTCTTTTTCTTTCTTTTTTTTCTTTTTCCTTCTTTTCTTCCCTTCCTTTTCCATCCCTCACTTAAGGAATGGCCAATTGGCTGTTAGACAGTTGCTCGACGGTCAATTAACAGTCAATTGATGATTTGATTGTCGTCCGATGGCTAAGGACCTTTATAAGGTCTCTCCATCTTCTTTTGGCTTCATTTGCGCATAACTTTATTGTTTTTCATCCGATTTGCTTCTAGTTTTCTTCCACATCTTCATCTTGACTTCCACTTTCCAATAGTAGGCCATCTAGTCTACTTTCAGTAAAACGAGACTAATCAAGTCTGGATGTCGACGTTGAAGGTTCTTTCGAAAGACTATGAGGTGTCAGTTGTCTATGACGTGGCTTCCCATACGATCAGTCTCGTATGTACTCCTCTTCATTCTCCTATTTTTAATTTTCTTGGAATTTTCTAGGCATGTATTTATGTAGAGACTTTAATTTCTTTCTTTAGGAATACCATGACAACAAGATGTGTGGGGCATTTTTTGGAGCCCATAGTTGGTTCTTATAGATAGAGAATAAGGCAGTTAGAAGTAGGATTGCTAATACTGGTTTCTACGAGTTTATCACTTGTCTTCTGCATGCCCATCGGTACACCAATAATCGAGCATTAGCCGCTTTTGCAAGAGGTGGATGGACACAATCCACATATTCCATCTTCTCGTTGGCAAGATGACTATCATGCCTTTAGACATTGTTGCCTTAACCGGCCTTCCATACAGCGATGAGCTAATTCCTATTAATGCCTGCATTATAGACTCAAGGGATCAGCAAAACTTGATCCGGGAGCTCTTGGGGTGTGAGGTGTAGGTTGAAAGTAATGCTACCATTAGATACACTCCCTTGTACAAATATTGGAAACAAAGGTCCAATCTGACTCCAATTTAGGTAGACCAGTATGCTCGCAGCTTTATGGTCTATCTTCTTGGTATGACGCTCTTCACCAATGCGTCAAACACTACTACTTTGACTTTACTTCCTGCCCTCTAGGATCTCGATCGAGTGAGGGATTTCGATCGGGGTTGTGCTGCTTTCGGCCAGCTGTATTTTGGTTTGAATCAAGCTTATCCAGACATTGCTAGGCTCCTTACATTTGCTCCACGTATTGAGGTAACTTCTTTCTTCTCTACACCTTCGTATCTTGTCTGTATGACTTCCATATCTTATTCTGTGCTACCCATGATAGATGTAGGCATATGAGCTAGGAGTTCTACCATCTCCTCTTCTTTCTTGTGGGGATTCTTCATTCCCACAAATAAAGAGGTGCGTTGCACGTCGTACAAAGCTCGAGAGGTCTCATGAGCTAGACTTCTTTTGTGATTACATTCATACAATGACCTAGGACAAGGTAAAAAGTATTGTAGTCAATATGTTTTTATTTATTTCAGTATCTTATCATGTTTCTCTATTCTTTGCAGATCCATCTTGAGCGGTGGGGACCCGAGAAGAACTGGTTCGCAGCTATGAGGGTTGCTTCCCCCTTCAAATTATATCGCATCCCCCTTCCTTGTGTGAATAATATGATATGGTATCTAAGTAATCGTCTGTGAGATTGTTTCGAGGGCCCGACATGCCGTTTGATTCATTGTGTGTGAGATGATAGATTCAGCTAACTTGGCCATAGAGCCAGAGGTATCAAGCTAGACGATCGGGATTCACTTGAGCGCCATTGAGTTCCCATTGATGACGACTTCTTACATCAATTGGGTTCGACCCACCTTATTGTACACTGACCCAGTCGAACTGTTGATCACACTACGTATCCTCTAATGGTGTCTACTCATTCTGGTAGTTGTTCTACTTGTCATGGGAAGAGATCGAGAGCCTCCTCTTCAGGTACTGGTACATTAGCTTCTTTTTCTATAGCAGCTCAGCAGCCGCCACCTACTCCATCTCCTTCAGCTATCCCGGTTATTCTAGCTGGTCATGTGATTGGTGACCTCCTGGCTTACTTTACTAACATCATTTACATGTGGGATGACAATTGGTCGATTCGTAGCCACATGATCACCGAGGATCTGAACATGCCTGTTCCTTTCGCTCCACAGGACACCACTTTCGTAAGTCTTCTAACTATTCATTTCTCAAATTTCCTATCATTTATCACCAATAGAATGTAATATGATGCAAGTGCCACAATCTTTTATGGAATGGCTTTTCATATGCAAGCTGCTTCCCACGGATATGTTTTGTAGATATCTCGTCAGTATCAGGTAAAGTACCCTTCTATACCTCATGTGTGCATGATTCCTATGTTAATAGTTTTTCTAACAATATGATTCTTTTGCTTGGTTAGATAGGTCATCAAGAGGTTACTCATTTGCAACAAGAGGTTGAGCGTCTTTAAGCTTAGGTCGTTGTTTTCTCTTATGACATTGATAATGATGGCGATGAGTAAAGACTGCCATCACCGGCTCCTATCAGGATTTCCTTTGTTCATTTTGCTTCTGTGTATGAACTTCTATAATGTACAATCAAAAGTAAACAATTTTCAAAAACTTAGTGAAAATTTTCTATTTATGATTCCGTACACTATGCATATTGTGCTAAGTTTACATCCAAATTTGCTCAAATTTGTTTCCGCATCATCATTTATTCAGTTATGAATAAAACTACAAAATCTGGAAGTCACACGCTCAAAATTGCTCTTACGTACGCATTCCAGAAGTCGAAGGATCATGTAAGACATGGGCCAATGGGCTCTTTAGCCCTAGTAGCCGTTGGCCAGCCCATAGATTGCCGGGAGACTGTCTCACAGTCGATCGGTGATTCTCTGACCATTCTTCCTCTCTTTTCCTTTTTCTATCTCGTTTTATGCACTATTGATGTGTTGTTCCTCTTTGCTACTTCTCTACACCTTTTCTCTCACTTCTCTAGACTCCTTCTCACTTTTCTCAGCGCTTCTTCGTGTCATCCATCATGTCTGAGGCTTCTCTCAAGATCTTCTGGTCTCTTTTAAAGCCTTTAAAAGATGAAGACTAGAAATAACTCAAATTCGTCGGTCTTTACCATTTAAAGTTCCTTCGTCATGTCAAGCTCAACATCCCTTTTCTTAAGAACTATACAACCTTCTGGAATCCTGACGATCATGTCTTCCATTTCAATGGGCAGGAACTTTGCCCTCTATATGAGGAATTCTCCACTATACTCAGTCTTACTCATCTAGTTTTTAGAGCCTCATTTTTCCTACCATCTAGACACCATCAGCATCTGATCTTGCCCACTTCTTCGACTTCCCGATTTCCACCATGGGTATTCACACCATAGGCGATAGAGTGATATTATCTTCCATCATGCCTTTGCTTGGAATGAAGGAGAGGACTTCGTCTGGTTGGGTTTGCTTTCTTTAGTTTTGCCTTCTTGCATAATTTCTACTGGTCTCACCAGACAATCTTGGAGATCCATATCTTCTGACCATCATTCCTCAGATGGGACCCAATTTTATAGTTGTTCCCTTGGTTCTGGTTGAGACACTGATTGGACTGGATCATGTCAGGATGGATCTAAGTTAGAGGTTTGGTGGTAGTCTTCCACTTCTTCAGGTTTTCCTTTTGTCCTCTTGAGCTTTCAAGTTCAATCAACATCATCATCGTTTTTTTTATGCTCTAATTTTGGCCTAAGCAACCCTCTTCGGGTTTTCAACTTAGCAAGCTTGCTTTAACTTTTGCCTAGGCCACCCTTCCTGAGTTTTCAACTCAGCGGGCTTGTCTTAATTTTTGCCTAAGCTACCTTTTTACATTTTCAACTTAGCAGACTGTTTTTTCTTATTTTTCATTTGTTTCTTTTTCTTAGATATAGTTACAAGAGAGATTATCTATTCTAGCATCACCAGAAGGGGATATTTCCCATTTTAGTCCTCAATTTCATATAAGGAGGAGACTTGATAGATGTTCTTCTTAGATCAACTCGCTTCGAGTAATTCCCGATACTTAAATTCGTTGGCACTATCCATGGTCGAGGCTGGAGCATGTGATAGTAGGAACATATATCGCGTAGTGCCTCTGGTAGGTTTCACCCATAGTTCATTCTATGATCTCGCTAGACTACATCGGCAATATGGATTCAAACAAAGGATTGTGGATTCACCAACTACTTTCAATCCTGGCAGACTATTTGCTCATTTTCTAGAGCACGTGAAGGATTCTTGGCCACATCGCATCACTAAGAAGAATCTATTCCATGATCCTTATTATGAGACAGACGACCGGTACAAGGATTGGGTGACCTTTTAGGCTTCTATTCCTAATCTTATCATTTGAGCTAGATAGTGCCGTTGAGCGATATGGTAAGCCTATTTGTAGTCCATCGAAGAGACAAAGGCGACATTGTTAATTGCTTAGATGTTTGATGTTTTTCTTTTGTTATTATACAGAATAATATGACATTTTGAAAGGCATATTTGTTCCAAACAATTTCATTTCATTAATAAAAGCATTTCATTAACATATCTATTACGAATCCACTCCCTTTCAGGAACTTTTGCTTTAATCAGACCCTCACTAATTTCATTTCTATCTCGATTGGTACGATTGCTTTTGAACTATATACCAACAAGAAGAGCATCACGCTTGTTGAGCTTATGGGTGTTGTTTTATAATCCCATAAGACAAATAATAACTTCTTTGCCCAATCTTTATATGTCTACACCACTTTGGCCAACATCTTCTTGATGTTTTTATTGGCTGCTTCTACTCTTGTATTGGCTTTTGGCCTATACAAAGATGACTTATGGTGTTTGATTCCATATTTCTTGAATAAGGCCTTAGTTTCTACTTGAAAATGAACCCCATTATCAGTCACGACATGGTGTGGTACTCCAAATCTGCAAATGATGTTCTTCTTGATAAACTTCGCCATTTGCCTTGACCCTAGCATACTAAAGGACTCAGCTTCTATCCATTTAGTGAAGCAGCCAATTGCCGCCACCACATATCGATGCCCATTAGAGGCTAACGACCTTATTTCTCCTATAATGTTAATTCCCCATGCAGCAAAGGGCCATAATCATGTCATCCCTTGTAGCTCTAAGGGTGGCTGATGAATCAAATTTTCATTGATCTAACATTGGTGGTATTTCTTCACAAAATGGACACAATCTGTCTCCATGGTTAGCTAGTAAAAGCCTTGCCTCATAATTTTCTTTGTCATTACTAGCCCATTCATATGTGGCCCACATACACCACTATGGATTTCTTCCATAAGCCTCCTTGCTTCTATCCCATCAACACACCTCAATTGCATCCCTTTTGGCATTCTCTTGTACATCAACCCCTGATGACAAATAAATTGTTGGGCCAACTTTCATAATACAACCTTATTCTTCTCATTGGCCTTCTCAGGCAAAATCCTTTCTTCAAGTCATAGAACCATGGCTTCTCGTCCATTTCAATTTTTGTTACATATGGTTCCACATAACAAGGACCCCATGCTTGCAATATTACTATTGGTCTTAGCAATAATTCCTGTGTGCTTGTCCAAACTGATGACAACAAAGCCAATGCGTCAGCCATCTGATTCTCACTTCTATGAAGATGGGTGAAGGTGCACTGCTTGAACCTCCCAATCAACCTTCTGATGTGTTCAAGGTACAATTCTAGTTTCCCTTCTCGTAGATCCCAATTTAAGAGATGACCAGTTTTGAGTCTCCCACCACTTTTACTTCCTCAATGCCCATGGCAATCACAATTTTGAAACTAAGGCACAGGCTTCGTATTTGTCTAACCCAAGCTATGATGGCTCTAAAACAAAGGTGTTAATGCCATACATGCATACATGTATGCATGATATAGTGCATGCTTATACAAGGGCATGGACAACTTTCAGCCTTTCAACCTTATTTCTCTCACACACGTTAGGCTGAGTCTCTTTTCCTATGACTTTTGGCCTTATTCCCAAGTCATCATCATGAGATGTGGGAATGCAAGATTCTCTCTCTTAATTCTACCATTCATGTTGATGTTGGATTCTTCATGATTATCATAACATGATTTTCTAAACGTCATGATAACCTTAACTCATGGCACATGTTCCCATTTTATTCTTATAGGTGACTTAACATGTGGCATTTGTTCATGGTTCCATGAGGTTTTGAGTTGATGTTATTCTAGTCATGGAGAATTTACATCCATAGACATGTATTTCAACATGGGTTTTGGATATTCATCTTATTAGAAATTTTTAGAGTTGTCTATATGGGCTTGAATCTCAAGGGTCCAATGGTCTAGGCTCCTTTGAGCAAGAGATGCCCTTTTGGATCGGTCTCTTTTTATACCAATTTAATAGCACGTGCTCAAAGGCAGTGACACCAACATGAGTCATTTAGAGGTCGAATGGAGCCAAAGACTTCTCATGCCAATGTCACACGACTAGTTTAGGTAGTTCATGCTTATTATGCACAAAAGTGTAGTGATGCAACAAAATCAACTTCCCTTATCCCTAGTGGAGTCATCACTATAAACAGAGCTTTCATCCTATCAAAGCATTTGTGATCACGACATTGTGTCAAAGCCTTATTCGTGACTTAAGAGAACATAAACAGGCCATGGGCACATCTCGAGAATGGAGTCACTACCCAATTATTCAATTGGAAATGAATGGGGGCAATTTGATCCCTTGCCTCAGAACCTAACCTACCCTCATCCCTCCAGAGATGGGTTCGGGAAGTTAGGTACGAGTTTTTCGACCTGCTCGATCAAGATCTGGCCTCCACTAGGAAATATCAAATAATCACATCTCATGCTATTACTTAGTCCATTTAGTGTTGTTCATTTTATGCACACATTTCTATTTTATCTTCTTTAGTCATGTGGGGTGATTATTTAATCAAAGCAGTTATAAACATCCATAGAAAGAGGGAGGAGAATGGATTACATTTCCTTTCAAACATAGGGGAATGGAAAGAGGATTACATCATTTATTCTTCAATAATAAAACAATAAAAATATTTCATATGTTCATATACATTTGAAACTTCAATAGATGATGAATTCCTCACCACCATGTGTGAGTCTATTCAATGTCTGTTAAGCTTCATACATGCATTAAGTCATTCCTCTATAATACAAACATTCACACATAATAAATCGTACAAAGTCATAATCTAATATCATGGCGTTCTACCCTAGATTTGATAAATTCTATCATGGCAATTCTACCTATTGCTATTCTAGCATTATTCATATTAGTTAATGGCATATTATATCCTAATTCCAACATCAAACAACAAACAAGCTGTTGAAGGGCAAAATGGTAATTCTTACCTACTCTATGTCATTTCCAAGCATGCATCAAAGCAAATAAGTTAGCATGATTATGATCATGTGCTCCTAGGCATGTTTCTAAGTATTCGCAAAGAAATTAAACTCCTAAACATGTTTATAATAAAGGAGGGATAGTGGACTTACCTTGACACACTTATCCATCTTGCAAAATAAATAAGTATTAGAATATTTTATAGTAACGCTAGCATGCTTCTAAACATAAAATTAAATCCTATTCATGCTTATTCTAAGCAAAGAAAATAAAAGAGAAAATAGGAGGAATGAAAGGATTTCGCTCTCAAGACGTACCCTTTCCAAGTTTAGAACAATAAAACACCTAAAAATCTTTATACTATAAAACACTTCTCGAATTCTTGAGCGTGTCTTCAAGAGATAGAAAAGATGATTGTATTCAACGATTGGTGTGTCTTGCAAAGTGAGAAGGGGGTTGTTTATATAGAAGAAGGATGAAGCTGAAAGGGAAGAAACAAATCAAAAAAGGAAGGTTTACAATGAAATTTTCCAAAAATACAACGGCCGGGCGGCAATCTTCAAATAGCCAAGCGGTTGTCTAACAGCTGGCCAGCCATTATCTATTCGGTTCCTTCTTATTTTGTCATTCTTCAATGTAGTCCCTTTAGACCTTTGTCTATTTGATCGCACATAACTTCTCAGATTCAACTCCGATTTACGATTCATAAATTTATACGAAAACTAGACATCTGTAACTTCGTAAAGGTATATGACTTGCCATTAGGTTCCTCCTAGATCAATTTCTGTGATTTTTTGAATTCACATATTAGCTTTTGAGATGTTTTATCAATTCCCTCTCACCTTTCCTTGTTCGCCCCTAAAGGCATTTTGGTCATTTTTTTGCTCAACATTCATCTTCATTCCTTCATTAAGCCTTAAAAATTCAGTGTCTACACCTATCCTTGTGATATCATTATTGGTCTGACCAATAACTCTTGGGTGCTTACCCAAATTGATGCCAATGAGGCTAAAGCGTCAGCCATCTGATTCTCAATTTCAGGGGAGATGGGTGAAGGCACACTGCTTAAACCTGCCAATCAACCTTTTGATGTGCTCAAGGTACGGTTTAAACCTTTCTTCCCATAGATCCCAATCTTTATTGGCTCCAGAGATGACAAGTTTTGAATCTCCTAAAACTTCTATTTCATCAATACCCATTGCAATTACAACTTCCAGACCAAAGGCATAGCCTTCGTATTTAGCCACGTTGTTAGTGACTCTGAACTCCAACTTCTTAGTGAATGGAATGACTTCTTCAATTGGTAATACTAGAATAACTCCTATTCCAGCACCATTTCAATTGACATCTTCGTGAAAGAATGTCCTCCATCCCACTACTGAGATTACCCTTATATGTTCATCTGGGAATTCCAACTCCCATGTTTCATCATCATCAACCGAATTCATGGCCAAAAACTCTGCTACTACTCTTCCTTTCACCACCTTCTTGGTGACATACTCAATGTCAAATTTTGACAATTGGACCAACCATCTTGCTAACTTCCCACCAATGATGGTGATTCGTAAAGATACTTTATTGATTCAGACAGCCTTAATCTTATAAGACTAAAAATAATGCCTCAACTTCTTTGAGAGCCAGACCATGGTTAAGCATGTTTTGTCCATATAGCTATACTTCATCTTGTATGGTTATAACTTCTTGCTAAGATAATATACGACATGCTCTACACTATTCTCATCTTTTTGTGCCACCATAGTACCAATGGCCTCCTCCTCAAGAGCCAAGTAGAGAACGAAATTCTTGCTAGATTTTGGTAGTCTCAAAATTGGTAGATTCTGCAAGTACTTCTTAATTTTCTAAAATGCCTTTTTGCACTAGTCACTCCACTTCACTGGCTGATCCTTCTTTAAAAGCTTGAAGATCAATGCACAAATTATCATTAATTTGGCAATGAACCGACTGATATATTAGATCTTTCCAAGAAAACCTCGAAATTATTTTTCGGTCTTAGGCGATGGCATATCTATAATCGCCTTAACCTTGTCTGGATCTACTTCTATCCCCTTCTCACCAACTACAAACCCCAAAAACTTCCCAGAGGTCACTCCAAAGACACACTTTTTCAGGTTCAGCCACAGCTTGTATTTCTTCAACCTTTCTAAGAATCTTCCTAGAGCTTCAAAATGACCTTCTCAAGTCTCAGATTTCACCAGCATGTCATCCATATAGACTTCTATCTCCATATGCATAAGGCAAAGGAAAATCATCCTTAAATGACGCCTTATTCAAGTCGTGGTAATCCACACACATTCGGACCCTTCCATCCTTCTTCGACATTGGCACGATGTTGGCTAACCATTCGGGATATTTCACGACTTCTAAAAACTTGGCTTCAATCTACTTGGAAACCTTTTCCTTGATTTCTAAGCCTATTATGGTCTCAAGCTTCTCAACTTCTGCTTGACCAGCTTCATGCACGGATATGCTGGAATCATATGCTCAGTGATGCTTCTATCAATTCTAGGCATGTCATCATAGGACCAGGCGAAGACTGTTTCATGTTTGTTTACCACTTTTTCAAATCCCTCCTCTCTCTTTATGAGTTGTATCAAGTGCAATATATATGTTCATGGATTTTTCGATTGTACCAAGATTAATGTCATGAGTTTGAATGGTATGGATGTCAATTATGATGCATAATGCCATTAGGAAAGACATCACACAAGTAAGCAAACTGATTCTTTATCGGATCAATTTTTGAAACATAAATAATGTCCCCTTCTTTAAAGAGGTTAGTTATAAATACATCCTCATAAAATACATCTGATAAGTATCTATTTATGTATCATTTTCATATCAATTCGTCCATGTTTCTTTGCTATATTCCTTGGTATTTTTATGTTTTTGTGTGGTTTTGATGTTTGTAGGAGTTTTGGAGCAACTTGCACAAAAATGGAGTAAAACCCTTCATTTTCACCTCTGCTAGTCAACCATCTTCTCGGATTTAATTGTATTGATATACAATGAACCCGATGACATATTATATACCGTTGGAAAGCTCTCGAAGTCTATTTTCTGGAGAAATTTACGGTTTATAAATCCATTCAGTGTACCAAAAGTTGTAATCAAAACAGTGTGAGAAGTATAGAAATGTAATTCCACAATCACTGTAGCATGTATAATACGGGACACTGTAGCAGGTTACTGTAGCAGAGTATTTAAACACATTTTAGGGTTTTATTTTCATAACTTGAAGAGGGGAGAACGTGGTGGAGGCTGCAGCTCTGGAATTCTTTCATCTCTTGGAGTTCTTGAAGGAGAAAGGAAGCTTGGAAAGAGGAAGAACTACAATCCAAAGAGAATTACATCAAATTTGCTAAGTTTTTCCCTTCCCTTTCATTTTCTGGAATGTCTCCATGTTGTATTGTATTTACCACGTTCTTAAACATGTGTAACTGAATCTGAATTGGTTGAGGGTGATTTCAAAGCCCCTGATATGGTTTTTGTAAGTTGATTGTGTAAGGAATTGTTATCCAATTCTCTAATTGAAGTTGCTTGTATTCTCCCATATTTAATGCTTATGATTGCTTGCTGATTGTATTTGAGTGGCCAACTGAATATAATCTGGTTGTGATTTATTGCTAGACTAGAAATCTTGATCCGTAATTGTCTTGAATTTCTAATCATTAGTAGCAAAATTGTGATCAGAGATTACAATTGGAGAATATAACCTAAGTTAAATAATCCGAGCTTGTGTGTTTATTGCTTAGATCAACCTATCTTTCTTATCATAATGCATCCATTGAATTAAACTCAGAGAGCTTGTTCTAGGTTGTTTAATGGATAGAGATTAAATAAAGAGCTTGTTTTATTTAACAACAAAGTAAGGAAAGATTGGGGTAATAGAGCTTGTTATTATCTACGGTTGATAACTTCAATGCTGTAATTAGATGACAATTCTACGATTAATTCGCAAATCCATATCTTGTGGTAGAGAAGGATCCCTTAACCAGCTTTCTCCCATTGATTTTTCATTCAAATTTACTTTCTGTTTTGTTATTCTTTACTTGCATTCTTATTTCATTTAGTTAATCATTCAACAAAACCCCCCATTTAGTTTATTGTTGCTGGAAATAACAAATTCAATTAGAATCAATCCTCGTGGGAACGATATCTTACTTATCACTTTATTACTTGTGCGACTAGTATACTTGCTAGTTTCGAACGCATCAAGTTTTTGGCGCCGTTGCCGGGGATTGATTTTCTAATCGATTTGTTATTTTGTTTTCATTGTTGATTCATATTTTTGTTTGTTTTTCTTTTCTGATTGTTTGTGTTTAGACACATGGCAGTAAACTTCCATCAATTCAGTAGCGATTTGAGCCACAATACATTGGAGTGTAAATGAGGTAAGCACTCAGAACATTGAACAACAACTTTCTGAGTTAACTTCTCTTGTGGAAAACATGGCTGTAGGAGATATGCAGAAATCTTATGCATGTGGGGTATATTCTACCATGGAGCATCCAATCGACATGTATCCAACTTTACAAGAAGAATATATGGAACAAGCCAATGCCATGGGTGGATTTCCAGGACAAACAAGGCAATGGTATGATCCCTTCTCTAACACTTACAATGCCGGATGGGGAGATCACCCTAATTTTAATTACTGGAATCATCAACCAATCGCCTCAAATGGCATACCAAATTGGCTGCAAGGTTTTAATCAACCTAGAGTGCAGCAACCATTTCAAATGCAACCACCACCAATGCCACAACCAGCACCACAACCAACTCCAAAAAACTCAGGTCTGTCACTCCAGGATATTGTTAATGAACTTGCCACTAACACAATGCAATTCCAGCAGGAAACTGGGGCAAATATCCAGAACCTGGTAAATCAAATGGGACAATTGGCTACTAGCATGAGCAAATTTGAGGGCCAATGCTCAGAAAAATTATCTTCTCAAACGATGATCAATCCGAGAGAGAATGCTTGTGCGATAACTTTGCGAAGTGAAGAGCAAATTCGAAGTGGAGAGTAAATGGAAACTGGGGCAAGTATCCAAAACCTGGCAAAGAAATCACAAACTAATGAAGGAGATGACATCACATCCACCATGAACAAAACATTGACTTCTCAGGTAAATCCTATAACTCCCATTCCTTCATATGTTACTCCTCCACCTTTTCCTAGCAGATTGGCAAAATTGAAGAAGGAGGAACAAGAACATGAAATCCTGGAAACTTCTCACAAAATCGAGGTAAATATACCACTTCTGGATGCTACCGAGCAAGTACCTTGTTATACAAAATGTCTCAAGGAGTTATGCACCAGCAAGAGAAAAGTAAAAGGGAATGAGAAAGTAAGTGTGGGAGAAAATGTTTCAGCTGTACTACAAAGAAAAATTCCTCCGAAATGCAATAATCCAGGTATGATCACCATTCCATGCACCATCAGTAAAACCAAGTTTGAAATAGCTATGTTAGATTTAGAAGCAGCTACTAATGTCATGCCATTTATTTATGCTTCTTTAAATCTTGGACCTTTTGCGAAAACTGGTATTACCATTCAACTTGCTGATCATTTTAATGCATATCCCAAAAGAGTTGTGGAAGATGTGCTTGTGCAGGTGAATCAATTGGTTTTTCCAGCAGACTTCTATGTCCTTAAAATAGAGGATGAGACGTCTCCTCATCCAACACCGAATCTTTTAGGGAGACCATTCTCAAAAACTGCTAGAATCAAGATTGATGTTCATGATGGCACTTTCACCATGGAGTTTGATGGCAAAGCGATCCGTTTCAATATTTTCGAGGCAATGAGGTACCCTAGTGACTTGCATTCTGTTTTTGCAGTTGACATTATTGATTCTTTGCCACAACAATATTTCGAGTTAACTAGCAAGGATGGATTGGAAATGGCTATTAGTGAGCACATAGGGACAGAAAATTTCAAAGAACCAGGAAGGTTGATACAAGTGTCCAAAGAAATGGAGGAAGCTATGGCATGCTTAGATGAGCCTATAGCTATAATCACAAACAGGTATGATGTTTCGTACATTGAATTGCCTTTATCTAATGAGAAACTTCTTCCTTCTGTGATGAAAGCCAATACCTTGGAGCTTAAGCTACTTCCAGATTATTTGAGACATGTGTTTTTGGGTGACAAAGATCCTTCGCTAGTTACAATAGAAATGGGCCTTGCACCACTGCAAGAAGAGAAACGCATCCGAGTACTTAGAGTTCACAAAACAGCTATTAAGTGGACGATTGCTAACATCCAAGGCACAGCCATATGCTTGCACCATTTCTTGTTCGAAGAAGGATCCAAGCCCACTAGAGAAGCACAGCGGAGATTGGATCCTCCCATGATGGAACCAACATCGGGCTGAGGACGTTAAACCAAGCGCTTATTGGGAGGCAACCCAATGTTTTTGAAAAATAAATTAAAAAAAGAAAAGAAAAATAAAATGAGGTAATCATGATTGATTTTTGTGTCTCGAGGAGATTCCTTTCATAGGCCATCAAATTGATCAGGTTTTATCTCTCTTTGACATCTGTCTCATTTGTTTTTATTTGTTTTTACTTGTTTTTGACTTTTGTTTGTTATTGTGTTGTTATCTCTTTTATTTGTCTTTAGTTTCGTTTCTGCTCTTTTCTTTTCCTTTCTATTGTTTAATTTGATTATTTCGTACTTCGAATCCATTTGTGCAACAGCTTGAGGAAACATCCAAAGGAGAGCTGAAACCATTGCCCGAAGGTTTGAAACGTGCATATCTTGGAGAAGAACAGACTCAATCACATTATCGGTAATATCTCTCCTTTTCTTCTCTTCAATGGATGCTGATATCTTTCTATCGAACCTTCGTAAATATTTTCCTTCACTTCCTCAAAATGCTGTGGTTAAAATTTATAAA
>SNVD02010566.1:0-48954 GCA_013180625.2 Boswellia sacra
TTTGTTTTCTTTTTATTGTGTTTATTTGAAGTTTTTCATGTTATTTTTTTTTGAGATTTTTCAGGTTGTTTCTTTCCTCCCAGGTAATATTTTCTAATCTTGGTTTTTAGAGTGGTGGCTTAAAAAGTTCAAGTCTCTTGAAACGCATTCTGGATTTCTTTAATCCATAATGGCTGAATAAGGAGGCTAACTTCTAAACTTTTTAGACCCATTCTAACTGACTTGTTTGTGTTTGCTGTTTTGTTGGACTTTATTATTTTCTGAGTAAGTTTAGTTTTATGTAATTTCGAGTTATTGTGTGTTTTTGTCTTTATCAGTTTCGATTCGAAAAAAAAAAAAACATTGTGGAAAAACCTAAGAATGGCAGAATATGGGGTTTTCTTAACTCTTGAAACGCATTCTCTCTCAATAAATATGTAGTTGTTTATTTCATGTTGTTTGAAGTGTCTTGTTTCTTGTTTTGTTCTTTCATAATAAAGGTATATGGGCTGGAAACCTTAAGTCTGCGGGCTACGGTCCTAAGGATTGTTGAAATATACAATCTTGACTCAGGTGTAACAACGCCACGTACCTCTTTTCTTGCATTTTGTGTGTCGATGATAAGTTAATGATTGAATTAAGAATAACTCTTGGAAAATGATAAATGATGCATGGATCTGTGTGCTTGAAATGTTTATTGGTTTTCGCTTGCTTTTGATTCCTTGCGCAACATTGAGCACTGAGCTATTATCACTGAGTTATTTGTTCACTTAGAGAAAGTTTATGTAATTTAAACGTTTCTTCAGATTTCAATGAATTCTAGAACTTGTTTGATGGTCACTCGAGGTGAAATCCTAGACTGTGCAACATTGGGGAATGATTTAGGCCATCTTTTGACCGTTTGAGCCTTAATAGCCAACCTTGATAGAAATTGATCCCTAGTTACCCCTTTGAGCCTTGTAAAGCCTTTTTCTTTGTTAACTTCACTAAACAAGATTTCAACTCAAAAGAATTTGTCAAACAGTTTGCATCAACTACCTATGAGCATGAGCCATTCACATAAATTCTGAGCTATGTTCTGGTTTTGGGAAGTTAGAGGAGGTTGGGATGTGTCATGAGCAATGCAAGTGAGTTCTATTCTGTTTGTAAAAAAAAAAAAAAAGAAAAAAAAGAAAAAAAAAGCCAATCTTTACTTATCGTCCACGTACTTACACATTGAGGACAATGTGTTGTTTAAGTGTGGGGGAGGGGAAGTGTAATAAAAAAAAAAGAAAAAAAAAGAAAGAAAAAAAGAGAACAAAAGAAGAAGAATAAGAGATCTATACCCTTAAGTGTTCTTAAAAAGAATGAAACAACAAAGTGTGGGGGTGTAGTTTTCTTTTGTTTTCTGCAAAAAAAAAAAAAAAGATTGAGTGTTCTAAATAAGTTTGGGGGAGTAACCTGGTGAATTGAAATGAAGTTGTGTTATAGGGTTGAGCTCTACATAGTCTTGAATGATTTATGTGTTTGTGGGTGATTTGAGCAAAATTATTATCTTTTGTCATACCTTCACCCAAGCCAAACGTTACAAGCTTAATAAAGTCCTACTTGATCCTTGGTGTCGTGCATGTCTACATTAGTGGAGAGTGACTTGAAAAGCAAGCCTATGGAGTTCATTTATACACACATCTTCAATATTAAATATGATTCATTTTTATTCATAAACTCATCCGGGTTACAAGTGATTAGGTGAGAATGGCTCTACACACACACACTTGAGGAATTGAAATAAAGCGAAACTAATCTTTGAGAGAAAATTCTTGATCAAGTGTATTATTTTGAAGTTTTCCTTGGGTTATAATTAAGTACAATCTTTGAGGCCTATTTGCAAGAAGAAGCATTTGTGTGTTTTAATTTTTTGTTGATTCTGTTTCGGTTTAGTTTTATTTCACCTTGTCGTAGTTGCTCGAGGACTAGCAAAGTCTAAGTGTGGGGGAATTTGATAAGTGTCTATTTATATATCATTTTTCATATCAATTCGTCCATGTTTCTTTGCTATATTCCTTGGTATTTTTATGTTTTTGTGTGGTTTTGATGTTTGTAGGAGTTTTGGAGCAACTTGCACAAAAATGGAGTAAAACCCCTCATTTTCACCTCTGCTAGTCAGTGATCCTGTCTCTTATACACATCTAGATGTGTATAAGAGACAGATACAATGAACCCGATGACATGTTATATACCGTTGGAAAGCTCTCGAAGTCTATTTTCTGGAGAAATTTACGGTTTATAAATCCCTTCAGTGTACCAAAAGTTGTAATCAAAACAGTGTGAGAAGTATAGAAATGTAATTCCACAAATCACTGTAGCATGTATAATACGGGACACTGTAGCAAGTTTCTGTAGCAGAGTATTTAAACACATTTTAGGGTTTTATTTTCATAACTTGAAGAGGGGAAAACGTGGGAGGAGGCTGCATTTCTGGATTTCTCTCATCCCTTGGAGTTCTTGAAGGAGAAAAAAGATTTTGAAAGAGGAGGAACTACAATTCCAAGAAGATTCATCTACAAAGAAGATTTTCAAAGAATTTGCTAAGTTCTTTCTTTCCTTTTCAATTCTGGAATTTCTCTGTATTGTATTCGTTATTCTGATTGAATATGTGTAACTAAATCTGAATTGGTTGAGGGTGATTTCAAAGCCCTTGATATGGATTTTGTGAGTTGTTGTTATCCAATTCTCTAATTGAGTTGCTTGTATTTTCCCATATCTAATGCTTATGATTATTTACTGATTGTATTTGGAATGGCCAACTGAATATAATCTGTTGTTGTCTATTGCTAGATTAGAAATCTTGATCCGTAATTGTCATGAATTTCCAATCATTAGTAGCAAAATTGTGATCAGAGATTGCAATTGGAAAATACAACCTAGGTTAAATAATCCGAAATTGTGTGATTATTGCTTAGATCAACCTATCTTTCTCATCGTAATGCTTCCATTGAATTAAACTTAGAGAGCTTGTTCTAGGTTGTTTAATGGATAGAGATTAAATAAAAGCTTGTTTTATTTAACAACAAAGTAAGGAAAGATTGGGATAACAGAGCTTGTTGTTATCTACGGTTGATAACTTCAATGCTGTAATTGGATTACAATTCTATGTTAATTCACAAATTCATATCTTGTGGCAGAGAATGAACTCTTAACCAAGTGTCTCTCATTGATTTTTCACTCCATTTAACTTTGCTTTGTGTTATTCTTCATTTGCTTTCGTATTAAGTTTAGTTAATCAATCAACAAAACCACCCCTGTTTAGTTTATTATTGTTGGAAAATAACAAATTCAATTAGAATCAATCCTCGTGGGAATGATATCTACTTATCACTTTATTACTTGTGCGACTAGTATACTTGCTAGTTTCAAATACATCAGTATGATTTCTTTGCAAGATCCATTGCATATGTATAGAAATAGACTAATAGTAGTTGGTATAGCTTTATTTAGGTAGTTTTAGCAAGTTGTTTTTTGAAAGTCGTGTTTGTTGCCCTTTTAATTGAACCTGGGTTTTTCTAGACGTCGAATTTGACAGTTTGACTGAAATTTAACAGTTTGATAGTTTGAATGTCGAATTGCCAAACCATCATTGAAGTTTAGTTGGATAGTCAAACAGTCATCAAACTGATACATTATTGTCGAATTTTTGTCGAACCCATATGTCGAATTGTCGATGTCTTATCAAACTAATTAGATAGTTTGACTGGGTCTAGTGGACTATCAAATTTTTGGCAGTTAGCCTATTTCAGCTTATTTTGAGGCTTTTTTGGCTTTCAATTTATTTTCATTAATTTTTGGACATGTTTGATTGCATAGATGGAGAATATTAGATTTGCATTATTATTTGGTAGGCATTGGGAGGTGCTAGCTAGTGGGGAGCATGTTTACATGGATAGAGAAGGTTTCCAATTGTGGTTGCCAAGATAGACATCTTACCAAAAGTTTTTACACTCGATATGTGACATGATTAGGTTAAATGGTCATTGAACAAAGTTAAGATTGGGTGTCATGTTTAAAGTATATTGCTCTACTAGGCCTCTCCCAATCAGTACTAAGCGTGACTAAGTTTTTTGATTGAAGATAGTTTGAAACATCCATCCAAGTACACAATGTTATATTTTAAGTTTAAGCGGTATGTAAGGCAAACATTGAGACCGACAAATATTGTTGTAACGGAGCACATTGAAACTTCAAAATGGGAGGCATTTGAGGAATCAGAACAACCTATCGATAGTAATATGAACACCTTGACTGTTGAAGGTGAGGATGATCATTTGTTCATATGTGATGGTAATGTTAGAGTTGATGGTGATGGTAATGTTGGAGGTAATAGTAATGTTGGAGGACATTTTAAAGGAGTTGGTGTTCTTGGCTATCATGTAGTTGGACTAACAAATGATGATGATCACCACCTTGACAGCATCAAAGAAGTAGAAGCATTTGAGGATATGTCAAGAGTAAAAGATAGTTACCAAGAAGATAATGTTAATGATGATGGTGCAAATGAGGGTACACATGTTGATTAGCAAGGTGGAAGTGATGGCAATGACTGGGGGTGGTAATTCTTGTTTGTTGGTTGTGTTCGTGCCATGTCGAGTTGTGACACGAAAAAGATCGACCCAACATAAACATGACCCATTTATCATTCATGTCATGAAGGCTCAATATGAATATGACACGATTATTAAACAAGTAACACAACATGACGCGTGAACACGAATAATAAATGGGTCGTGTTCATCTCTAACACGAATACAACCCGTTTAACACGATTAGAAAACGTTTACACGATTGACATGATCCATTCACAGTTATATACGATTATGATATGATTGCAGTTATGACACGATTATAACACGATTATACATTAAAAACTATTTTCAAATGAAAAAGTTATAACAAAATATACTAAATTAAACAAAACTTCAAATGCAATATAAATACAATAAGAAGTCCACTTCAACAATTCAAATAAAACAAAATTAATAAAAATAAAGTTAATGAAATCTCAAACAAGCATGCTTATGAAAGAAATTAGATCATATTATAGCTTCCAATTGACAAATCACAAATCCCAGTTGACAATAACAAGTTATAACTTCCAATTGACACAAAAAAGTTGCATCTATATCTCCTTTTCAACTCTTATCCATTCTTAAGTAACCTACAAACAAAAAAGTTCATACCCATGTTGAAAATAAATCAAATTATGTGTCCTGTACATTTAAGAAAAATCTGCATAAAATAAAAACAAGATCAATAGAAGAACTAAACTGGGAAGGATATAGTACAAATTGATTATAATTAATACATTTTTAGAAGTGATTTAATTTGTACATATCAAGCACTACAATAGTAAAATAATGTAAAAAGCAAAATTAATATGTGTTGACTGCTGAAACCAATAAACTCCACAAATTCTAGAAGCACTTTCCTTTCTTACATGAAAGATGGCCAACTGCTAAAACCAACAAACTCCACAATCATATATATTAACATGATTAGCAATTAGTCAAAATTAACTTTAATTTTCATAAGAATCACTGTTATCTTAACCTTTTAATTATTATGTGTTTTAATTATATATGGTTTCCAATTTATAATTTTTCATATATTCTTGATAATCAATTTCACGATTAGGAAATTATAATATATAATCGCCAAAAGGACACATCCTAGTCTTAACATTATACAAGCTTGGAAAGACAATAGAGTACAAAAACAAAACCCGATTTTCCAGAACACAAAACAAAATATCAACAAACCATTTAATTTAATTTATATAATTCTAATTATATAATTTTATCAAAATTCACGCTAACCCAAAATTTAACACAGATCTGTTAATTTATAAAGTCATAAGATCAGAAGCTCTAAAATTCTGACGCTTACAAAAAAAAATTCCAAACATCTCACTTATAGACATTGCAAATTAAAACAAATAAGTATATATAACTTTATTTTCTAAAAATAAAATTAAAATAAGCGAGTATGAGATCTAGGAGAGTTTGGAGTTGAACTAAGAAAGACGTTGAAGTAGAACAAATGATCAACTTTTAGAAGATCAAATTATAAGATCACGAAATTAAAAATCAAATCAAAATAAAAGATAAACAAATCAAAGACAAAGATAGATCAACGAAGCGCTTACAAATAACATTTAAAGTTTAAATTTTTACCGACTAATTCGATTAGATGAATGATGACAGTAAAGGGTACAGTAGGTGGAAGGTTGCATGCAACGATGGTGAAGGTGTCGCTAGGAGGTCGAGGTCTGGAGAGGCTAGAGGTAGCAGTCGTCAAGGCATCAGGGGAGAGAATGAGGGTTGGATGGCTGGAGGCGGTAGTGTTGAAGGCATGGCCATGAGGTGGTAGGCTGGACGGTTGGAGGAGGCGACGATCACAAAAAGAGAGGAGGTGTTTAGAGGAGAAGAGAGGAGAGGCTTGAGGAGAGAGAGGTAGAATTAGGGTTATGTTTTTATTTCTTTTTCAATTTTGATTTTAATTGATTTTAGGAATTACGATTTTGAATTGGTTTATTAATTTAAAATTAAAAATTTTTCAATTGGTGTCAATATCGTATTATTCATGTTGTGTGTGTCAAAGGTGTTTTAATTATTAATCATGTTAGTCATGTCATAATCGTGTCAATGCGCACATGACAAGATTAATAAACGGGTCACAAATTCCGACACGAACACGATACAACATGATTAAGCAAAAACCCAAACTTGTTAAATCCCATGTCATGTCAAGTCGTGTTCGTTTGTCGTGTCAAAAATTACCACCCCTAGTGATGGCAATGATGAGGCGGATTTGAATCTATACCAATATGAAAAAATTCAACATAACCATACTGTGGTTGACTGGATACTAGAAAGAGTACAAGATGTGTTTATTAGGTTAATGCCTCCAATACCACATTCTAGGACACCTATTCTGGCCAACACGCATGAAATTGGTAGTGGTGAACTTCAGGTAGGTCATATATTTGTAGACAAGATAGAACTCCGACACAAGGTGGTGAACTCGGCATTGCAACACAACTTTGAGTTCAAGGTATTAGAGATTTGCCCTAAGAGTATGGATGTTTTTCTGTAATATGTAAGCATTATGGTTATAAATGAATAACACTACAACAAAACTGACCTTTTATGTTGACCGAAAGTCGACATGTAAGTCTTACGTGTTGGTCTGTGCACGACATGAAGTGACCTAACACGTATACCCATACGTGTCACATGATCAAACCAACACGTTTTTTTGTGTTAGTAAAAAATAGACATGTATCCAACAAGAATTTGCCCTCTACGTGTCAATTTTGAATAATTTGGGTCTACTATTAAGTGACACATATCTGCGTGTCAGTCGGACTGAGTAATTTTTTAGAGGATACGTGTCAGTTTAATATGTGTAATATTAGTCTGTGTCGGTTCTTGGATGACAAGCAAGAACAACACATACGTGTCATTCATTTATATGACAATAATTAAGTTTGTGTCGTTGGTTGGCCGACATACATTTGTTAGTTTTATAAAAAAAATATATATAATACGTGTTGACCTTTGTTATAATTCAAGCCGACACGTATTATATATTTATTATTTTTGGAAATCTGGTTTTTTATATAATATATAATATTTAAATGAATACCCAGACGCTAAAAATAATGTTATTACACAACAATTAGACAAAAATGAGACTCATGCCAAGACATAACAAATTAAATATACAAACTAAAACTAAGTGTTGCTCAGAAATAACACAATTCCACAAGAAAGAAAGCATAATGTAACAAATATACACAAATGCAACATCTCACCAATAGACCCTTACATATTTAAGCAATAAACACAAACCTCAGCAAGCAATCTTAACAAAGACAAATAACACAATATTAAGTCAACAAAGCTATAACCACAATTAAGAAGTATTATCAGAACCAACATCAAACTCATGCTCATTAAATCATATCCTCAATCAGAAAAAGTTATATATTTGGTAAAAAATTAAACTAGAAGCCAGTAATGCTACTTCAACACAAAAGCATATTATGTACTTCAAAATTAACCAGCAACTAGAAACACAAAAGGTAATATAAGAAAAAAAGTTGCGAATACCAACAAAGCTAAATCACAAATACTTTAACCATTAGCATTTGACTTGTGTCAGCAAAACAAACAAACTCTAAATACCTACATTAGCTCCTTCAACCATTGGCATTTTCTCCCATTAAGCAAACAAATCTCTAAACAAATCTCCAAAAAAATAAAAAAAACTCCAAATATACACAAAACCTTTACCAACATACTGCTCATATCATCTAGATCACAATAACCCCAATATACGAACAATTATAAGTAAATAGCAAGCCTCATCCTTATTATGACTACTATGTTGACCCAGGTATGGCAACCCAAGAGGGGGGGTGAATTGGGTTTTTATTTATCAAAACGGATTTAGAAAACTTTTCTTGAAAAATCAAAATTAGTTTACTCTTTCTTTGAGAATAAAGGTGAAGAAGATAAAAATAGAAGTTGTCTAAGATGCAATCAAGAGAATAGCAATAATAAACAATCACAAGTGCAAGTAAACATAAAGAGGATAGGGATAGAGAGAGTGCAAACTCAATTTACGTGGTTCGGCAAACCTTGCCTACGTCCACGGGCTCCTAGCTCCACAAGCTAGGCTTTCCACTAAGTTGTAGAATTCTTTACAACTGGCTTGATGAACCACCTCACCAAGACTTTTTCTTCCAACTCTTGATAACACCACACCAAGAGTTCCTATTGATGAACAACCTCACCAAGGCAACTTCCTTCAACTCTTGATAACTCTACACCAAGAGTTCTTCCTGATGAACAACCTCACCAAGGAAAGAGTTCTCTCAAGGATAACTTTTATCCTTTACAAGAAGATCTCTTTCTCATCACAATACAAGAACAAAGAATATTTTTTTTTACAACAAAAGTACAACTCTCTTCAAAGAATGGACACAGAATATAAAAGCTCTATAGACTTGATATTTCTCTTGTTTTTTTGCTTAATAGATGCTTGTTGAATGCATGGGAGAAGGGCTCCTTTTATAGGCAAATGAGATGAACTTGATCAAGTGAAGACACCAACTCCAAAGTTTCTGTCCACCATAAAAACCGTAATCTTGTCTGCCATTTTTGTCAATGTTCTGTTTGAAATTTGAAAATCTGAAAAACATAAAAGATCTGCACATTTGAATAAGCTTTCCAACGCATCAAGAACCAAGTCATTTGGATATCTGTAGCTTAGGATATGACCAAAACATCATTCGGTGCTCATGTGACTTGATTTTTCTTCCTTGTGTCAGTCCACCGACTTGCATGTGTATTATGTCGGCCTTCCATTTGAAATTTGAATTTCTTCAAAGAATATGAAATGTTCTCCATTGAATTATCTTTCTAATTCCATAAGAATCAAGTCATTTAGATATCTCTAACTCAAGATATGGATAAAACATCATTCGGTGCTCATATGAGTCGATTTTTCTTCTCTGTGTCAGTCCACCGAATTGCATGTCAATTATGTCGACCTTCCATTTGAAATTTGAATTTATCCAAAACATATGAAATGCGCCTCATTAAGTTTTCTTTCTAATGCCACAAGAATCAAGTCATTTTGATATTTCTAGCTCAAGATATGTCCAAAAGAGTATTCGGTGCTCATGTCAGCTGCTTCCATTTGTCTTTCAACTTGAATGAAGATTTGGACAACCTTTCACTTGAAATTTGAATTTCTTTAAAACATATAAAATGTTATAAATTGAGTAAGATTTTCAAAGGCTCAAGAATCTCGTCATTTGGACATCTATAGAGATACATATGACCAATTGATTGAACATTACTCATGTGTCACATTTCTTGAGTCAAACCTTGTTCTTAAACTTTGGTGCCTTTAACATGTAGTCTTCTCCTTAGCTTCAACACTTCATTTTAATAAGCCTTTTCTTGATTTTACAATTATTTCAATGATATTACTCTTGCACATAAATAAACATGTTAGTATATCGCAATGAATCAATGTGTATTGTTATCATCAAAATTATCATGTAGCCTTAGGGCTAACATACTATAGTTCTATCAATTCCCGGTTTGGTACATAACAAAAAAAGTAAATTCATGTTCTCCTTCCCTCTAATGACTGTAGTCAACAAGCTATATACATTCATCCCAAAATATTGTCAGTTTTCACTCTTTATTCCTCTACAACTTGTTCACCCTGCAAATATTTTGATTTAATAAGTTAGAATATATTAAATATTCAATTTAAGCTAATAGACACAAATCTTACAGAATTTTGTAACCTGTTTTCTTTGTCTTCCTTTTTCTCTATGCCAGTCTCTTACAATCTTAGACACATGGAGAGCCCATTTTGATCTCACCTCATTCATCTTCTCAATTCTATAACTTTCCTTGTTGTTGAACTAAGATCACAACAAAATTTATGTTAATAAGAACAATAAAATCAACATTTTTGGATTTGTAGTTATCTCTACCTCACCTTCTCACAAAGGATCTTGGGGTCTTCAATAATCTCCTTCATATATTGGAGCACATAATACCTACATTCCTTATCTCTAGGTTGTCTTGGTGCCTGCACTCATAAAACAAAAACATTTGGTAAAATAAAACTTTTTTTCTCATATTTAAATAATTGTTGCTCAATTTTCAAATAGAAATTCAAACTTACCTTGATGTTTATCCACCAGTTACTCCTTTTCCTCTTTAATTCAGTAGGTGCTTCCATAGTATTATCCCTTTAACAAAAAAGCAAGCACCAAATATCATATGAGAATTAACACAACTGAAAGGAAGAAAGCTTACTATTTCATGACCTCCATAATATCTTCCTTGGCTGTTTTGCGCATGGAATCAAGGTAGAAGACTTCACATGAGGACATATTAATGACAATCAATGTCCAATGGTCTAACAACTAGATTTTCAACACAAAGTAAGCAACTTTGAAGAATAAACGTATTTAAAAAATAAAAAAGAAGTTCTGTTTAATCTTGAAAACATACCTTGGGTTGTATGGGATGAACATGTAGTTTCTATCCTCCAAATATTTGAGCTTTTCAGTCAAAGATCGAGACTTCTCAATACGCATTTTGGCTTTTGCAATTGCACCTCCTACTATGGTTGTAGGGTTGACAAACCCAAACTTTACTAGACTAGAGTCAAGTTTAAATTTTTTAAAGAGACAACTACAAGTAGAAAAAGAAACACAAAATATCATTATTAAATTATAATAGCATAAATAACCCATTATTGGTTAAACACAATGTAGTTTTACTAATGAAACAAATGAAATGGACACCTGCTATACATAAAGATGCAGTTTTGTGATAGTTCCTCAAAGTTGATAATATGGACAATCATCTCGATTAAGATATGTAGACATAGGGTACCCAAACAAACCTTCATCAAACTGAACCTTGATATAGTCTGTATCATCCACCATCAATGATTCTACTAGAACCTCAAAAATGTCAACAGAATTAGGATTATCAATTCGAGGTTGCTCAGCTTGTAATGCTTTCAACTCCCTCTTCAAGCATTTTTCGTCACGACTTTTTTGTTCACCGGATGGGGATTACATAAGAATGAAAGATGGAACAAATTGTTGAATAGCACACATTAGTAAATAACACATGATAAAGAAACAATACATGCTAAGTTTTTTACCCCACCTCTTCAAAGACAAGCTCTCTTGGCCAATTCACATGCTATCCTAGAATATCAAGTACAGTGATAACAACCACCTTTTCACTTTCTCGACACCAGGGGATAGTAGCTTCACCTTCCATAACCACTTCAATTGAAACATGCCTAGTTGCCTTATTTTTGTCATATTTTTCATAAGCAGAACCAGATGCCACAACTAGAATCTTTGAACCCACAATAATGGCTTAATTACAAGCTACCTGATCAACATAAGATTGTAAATAACACAAGTCATAATACATATAATTAATTGAATAATCAAAACCCAAAGAAATTAAAAGTATTTTCTTACTGATGTCAAGGAGTCCTCTTCAACCTCCTCGCGGGTAGTGGTTTCCACATCTTTCAACTTCAATTTATTTTTGGAATTTGTGTTGGTTGTTGTTGGCTTTTTAGCCACTACATCATATTCATCTTTCAACTCATCCGCCCGTTGCTCACCCTCCTTTTGTGTCACTGGAGCACTGTTAGTAGAGTTTCTAGACTTCGCAACATTTATTTGTGCTCTTAGCTGGGCCATGAGGGTATCTTTCTTCTCCAATTATCTCACATAATCCTTTCGACGTCTCTTTTTGTTGTAATGACCTTTGAAATATGTATTTGGTGTCACATATTTCCCCACACCCCTAACTCGACCGCTATGCTCCTCAGTTCCCAATACCCTGGTTAGAATATCTTTTCTATCAGTAGGGTGTACAACTCCTGATTCTTCTTGCTTTTGGATCTCCTCCTGCAACAATTGTAAGTTAGAAGCTATATAAACAACATAAATGCTAATAATAAGTATTTGTCCAATGCAAATTTTATGTTTTTTTTGTTTACTTACAATTTTCTCATTTACAGGAAGAACATTCGGATGGTAATCACCAGTCTTCCCCTTCCTACCTCTTTTCCGTAACTCTGAACGATCAATTGGTCTATCATAATTCCCAACTTTTTTGTGCTACCACCCAATAAATATATGAAACAATTAGTATTGAAAGCATGAAATCAGATTTCATTAATGATAAAAATAAGCCCAAAAAAAAAAGATTACCGTTTCCTTCTCCACACGAATGTAGCCTTTCCTCCCTGCCGTATGATCACATTTATTTTGCTCCCTACTGGCCTACTATTTGCCTCTCAATTCCTTGAAGCATAAACAACTATTTATGTGAAACTCATTTAAAGCATACAACTATTTATATCAAACAAGAACATTTAGATTAAATAAATCAAGTATTGGAAATAATAATGAGAAAGAAAGTAATCTATGATTAAAAGATATACTGCCTTTCAAGGTTTATCCTACACATTATATTAGTAATTATTGATATATGCCAAAATTCAATGCATATACTCGTGGAAGATAATAATTTTTTAGGCAGTTGTGCACTAAAAATCTCAACCTCACTAACTTGACAGGGATTAAATGAACTATAATTTCTCATTTTGTAATATAAGAAACAAGAAACAGTTGAAAATGAACTAAAGCTAAACATGAACATGAAAATGGAATTTTTTTTCACTATAAAGGCTATTGAAGTTGAAATCGATTTGATAAAAAAAGGTAAACTCGATACAAGGTTGGTATACTCTATCATTACACAGCTATGTTGACAAAAATATAAGAAAATTTCATACCTAAAGCTGATCAATCTTCCAATCAATTTCAATCTACATCGTTCTTGTTAATGACACAAAGGATGTACCAGCAAAACAGCAGGCTATGTAAAAGAATCGAAATTCAAGGGAACCATTAAATAGAAATGCAATTGCGAATACTATATCAGCAGATTAAATAGAAGCAAGATTCTGAATGCAATTCTGAAATATTAGTGAACTTGGTTAATTTGTGCAGTTATGAAATTAAATAAATCAAATTTATTAGACTCTTATAAAATTAAATATTTGAATCAAATGCAATTGGACTCTCATAAAATTAATTAATTTGATTAAATCTAGATTATTCCTTTAAGTAGCTATCTCTAAAGCAACAAAGCTAATATTAGCACCTATACATCTCGAGAAGCAAAACAGATTAATTAAAGTGGCTGCCATTAATTGCAACACTTCTTATGCAAATATTACTCAATATATCCTGGTCATATTTATCAATGTAGAATTTGCTTAAATAGCTAGACTATTCACATGTGATGATGGCCCACCACAAACACAATATTAAATTTTATATCTAGAATCAATAACTTAACTCATTATTCCAAATCTCCTTTATACCATTCATTCATTATTCCAATCTAACAGATTAGCCTAAAATTTAGGTAATTATCAAGTCATATTTGCATTTCAAGGTAAATGGAAATAGTATAAGCTAAAATGACCTATATGGTTAATACCTCCCATTTAGTTGAGAACCGAGTTTGAACAAATTTGTCCTAAACTTCATCACTAATGAAATTGTATTAATTTGACTTATTTGCTAGGGCTTTTTTAATAGTCCCGTCCCACATTTTAACACCCTGTCTAAAGTTAAAGTTGTCTTAAATTGCTGCCATGCCCTTACAGCTTATTTCATCACATAATCTTTTTGGTTTGGATCAAAATCATATTGGTTCTGTTACTGAAAAAAGAAAGAAAGAAAGAAAAATTGATTCGCGAAGAAGTATCATGTAAAAAAAACAACACTTACATTACCAAAAAAAAAAAAAAAAATCTTCATGCCACAATTGATTCCCATATTCTATCTTTCGTCTCCTGGTCCACAAGTCTCCAATCATTTATCAATATTGAGGTTGCATTGCACGCTTCAACACCGATAGTTGAAATAAAGTTATCCGAAATAGGTCCGCTTCTAGTTGATTGTACTCATTAAATTCAATTCTAATTCTTTCTTCAATGGGACCCCTATTTCTCCTAATATTCTTGCAAATTCCTCTTTTTTTCCATGAATTTGTTGAACCACCCTCACTTTGTACTTTACTACACTATTTTTCTCCACTCATTATTACAAACTACACAGAAAAAAAAGTGTCAAATAATTCACGCAAATAATTCAAGTTATACAACATAGAACGGAAGTATAAGAGAAATAAAATAATGGTGATGCAGCATTAATAAGCAAAAGAATTGAAAAGAAATACTGAAAAGCAACATTTAGCACTACCAACATCTCAGTTGTATTTCCTACAAGGTTTAGTTATCAACCCAAACACCTTCGCAGTTATCGTGAACATAGTTGATATCATCATCATCAACTATATCAAATGACTCAATATTAGATAAGACATTTGTAAGTGGATGATGATCAACCAAATTAGGTATTTGGTCATGAATTCTATCAATTTTGTATGATTTATCATTGGTAAATTGTACCACCGACCATCTACCATTACTTGGGTCTGTCACATAAAAAACTTATTTCACTTGTGCAGCAAGGATGGAGGGATTTGACTTGTGGCCAATATGACTAAGATCTCCTAAAGTCACACCAAGGTCATCCACTCGCATGCCCCCATTGCTCTCCACCCAATCACACTTAAAAATTGGTGCAGTTAGTAGATGATAATCAAGAGCCCAAATCTCTTTTATAACTCTATAGAAAAGCAAATCTCCCATAACTGGGTTTTTATCTTTTGAACTTGCAACCTACATTGTTCTTGCCTTAATACTAAGTCCACTATTTTGATGGACTTTATCATCCCCGTGGGTCTCTTGTATGAGAATAGCAATTGTTGATGATGTAGCCCGAATAAGTTGTCACATATGAATGAGACCCTGGAGCTAACCACTTCAAAGTAGAAGACACGGGCTCATCATTATTTATTGAATTGAAACCTAGTAAGATTTAACAGATTATATTAAATGAAATGTTAACATGTTAATGAAGCTAAATACACAAGACAATGAATGAAGAAACATTTAACCTCATCTTTAAACCATTGGATGAAGCTATGATCGTGTTGGGTGTGCAACCACTTAGCATTTCTTGCTTGCCTCGGGAAACGACTCTTTAACACTTGCATATGCTCCTTATGCAACCAAAAGAAAAGAGGTAAAAATATATTAGTGATAAATTTAAGGTAAATGGAAAGTACAATGATAGAACAAAGTAAGAAAAGGAGAGACTTACTCAACGTAAGGTTACACTTCCTCCATGTTTTGCAAGACGTAGAGATGTGCTTGTTCCCAATCTTCAGTAGTGATACAGATCACTCTACCCCCAACCAAGGGACCATCAGTTTCGATTAGTCTGTCAACATTATTTAAATACTTGCCACAAAATTCAATTGCTTTTGTTGCAATATAACACTCTAAAATACAACCTTCAGGACGATTTTTATTTCAAACATACCTTTTAAAATTTTCATGAAACGCTTAAAGGGGTACATCCATCTTAAATAAATTAGACCTAAAACTTCACTTCTCTAACCAGATGGACTGTTAGATGTGTCCATTACGTCAAAAAAAGAAGGTGGAAAGTACTTTTCAAGCAAGCACAAGGTAACCACTAGATCACTTTTGATTTGGTTTAATTTAGGCACATTAACTACTTTGGTGCAAAGATCATTAAAGAACAAAGAAAACCTTGTAATAGCATATCGAACATGCTTAGGCAAAATTGATCTAATGGCTAATGGTAAAAGTTGTTGCATAAGGGCGTGACAATCATGGGACTTAAGACCAACAAGCTTTAAATCATCCAATGACACTAGGTTCTTAAAGTTTGAACAATATCCGAATGGGACCCAAAGGTCATACAATGTTTGGCAAAAAATTTGTTTCTCTTTCTTACTCAACGGGTAGCAAGCAGGAGGCAAGTATGCTCGATTGTTTACAACCTTTGGTTGTAACTCCTTTTACAAAGCCATGTGCACAAGATCCATTCTAGTGTTCAAACTATCTTTTGTTTTCCCAGGAATGTTTAACAATGTGCCATAAGTGCTCTCACATACATTCTTTTCAATATGCATGACATATAGATCGTGATGAACATATAAATGTTTCCAATATGGGAGGGTAAAGAAAATGGATTTTTTCTTCCAACACCCATTTTCATTGATTTCAATCTTTTTTCTCTTTTTATCCTTTCTTCCCCCAAGTGCGTTCTACCTTATCTAGTTTTTGTAGAATTTGCTCTCCAGTTAGTGGTTTTAGGGGATCAAATTCTTGGTGCACATTGAAAGCCTTTTTAAGTTTTTTAAAAGGATGGTTTTTTGGGATAAATCGCCTATGACCCATGTACACATTTTTCTTTCCATGTTTTAATCTACAAGATGATGTTCCTCCCCTGCATATTGGACAAGCATAATAACCTTTTACAGAGCAACCTGATAGATTGCCGTAAGCAGGAAAGTCATTAATTGCCCACAACAACATTGCTCACAGGTTAAATGTTTCTTGCTTATAGGCATCTACACTTGTACACCTTCTTCCCGATGCATCTCCAAGTCATCAAGTAATGGTGCCAAATAAACATCAATGTCATTTCCTAGTTGTCGCAGACCCAATATCAAGAGAGACAACATCATGAATCGCTTCTGCATACAAAACCATGCAGGAAGATTATACGTAACCATTACCACAGGCCAACAACTATAAGTGCTACTTAAGCTACGATGTGGATAAATCCCATCAGCTGATATAGCTAACCAGAGATTTCTATGTTTAGCACCAAAATCAGGCCACATACGGTCCAGAAGGGGCTGTCTGCTAGGTGCCTAAGTTTACCATCAATAACTCTACCCTTGGCATGCCATGTAAGGTTTTGGGCAATTTTAGAAGATTGAAATAACCTTCTAAACCTCGGAATGGGAGGAAAGTACCACACAATTTTTGCTAGAATGCCTTTTTTAGGTTTAGATGTTTTACATGTAGCTTTCCATCTAGACAAGCCACATGTAGGACAACTTGATTTGGATGCATACTCTTTTCTATATAAAATGCAATCATTAGGGCATGCGTGTATTTTTTTCATAAGACAAAGCTAAAGAAACCATGGTTTTCTTGGCTTCATACATGGATGTAGGCATCTCATTATTGGGTGGTAACATTTTGGATAGGAGGTCAAGTAACTCAGAGAATCTTTTTGTCAGACCAACCATATTTTCCTTTAATGTTGTACAGTTTCATTAAGGAAAATAGTTTTGTGTGGGATGTGCATCCTAGGTATAAGGGCTTTTCAGCATCTTCAAGTAAATTATCAAAACATTTAGGGTCATCCTCATTAAACTTGAATGTATCATTGACCATATCCAATGTATCAGATGATGATTATTTTCAGAACATTCAACAAATGATGAGTTTATAGTTTTGGGTGGATTAAGAGAGGTTGGTTCCCCATGCCAAATCCAAGTTTCATACTTAGTATTAAACCCTTTCCTAAATAAATGGTTTCTAATTTCCTCTTGGGTGTAAAAGGCAACGTATTGATAGGATTTGCAAGGGCATTTCATAAGATTTGAATTGTTACACTAGGTAGTTGCAAATTCTAAGAAATTATCCACCCCATCCTTACACTCCTTAGACAATCTGTCTTTCCATATCCAAGATTTATCCATCAAGTGAAATAAACAAAAAACCTATTCATATAAGATTCAGTTTAGTACTCTTTTACAACGTTCAAGTTAATATTCAAATAGAGGATTTAGCTTTAAAATATTTTAAAAGGTTATTTATTATCTTCAAAGTAAATGGCGTTGTTTACACCTTAGTATAGACCAGTATAGTGCCTATTCAGGTTAACCACTGGAATATATGTTGAGGTTTCCAGCCGATATACTTTGGAATATTATATGTATTTTTGTTCCCATTTTTTGCAAACCTATGTCATAAGCTTGGTCTATGTTTTCTATAAAAAGTATTAAAAGTTAATATTTAATGACAAAATTTTGCTTTAAAATATGTAAAAATGTTATTAATTATTATAAAATTTAATCAAGTGAAAAATTGCATACAATTAACACAATAAAGCATGCATGTAGACAGTCCATGTATATGAAAATAACTAACCATTATCGTAATGTTGCATTCTTGTACACAATGTTGACATTTCATTCAACATGATATAAAGTCAACAATAATCTAAGAAAGCAAACATAATATATAATGTAAAATCAACCAATCAAACAAAATTCAAACATAAAATCAGATATAAACATCAAAGACAGGTGCAGTTTATTTAGTTTTTTAATAATGATTTGCATTAAACATAAAGCAAGAAACATGGATGGCAATCACCTGAATGGAAGTAAGCCGAGTTTAAACTTTGATGAGATGAAATATTCAAAATAAAGACAAGATATTTTGAAGATTAGATCAAATAGATTATGATTTAAGTGCTTCTTTTAACCTATAAGAAAGAAAAAACATATAAACCAAAGAGATTTATTGTCAATCAACTTAGTAGGAGAAAAGTAGACAACAGATATACAGGAGACTAAAGTGCCAATATTTTTTTTTCTTGGCTAAACCTTTTTTCAAAGATTGATCGAATTTTCTTTCTTGCAAAGTTACACCTCACTTTTTATACACATTACATCCACCAATGACAGCCTTACACAAGACTAGATATGAGATACATAAAGATCCAATAATTAACTTAGACTAGACACAAGTTCAGTAGAATAATTAAAAAGGTTACCTTATGTTCCTGCACATTAACATCAACAAAATTGATATAAAATGGATTGTTACGAACTTTTACTAAATATAATTTTTAAACTTTACTAACTTTGCATCTAATGCATTTGAGTAAAAATATGTAATTTAATATTTAATTACTTAGGCCTGTTTGTGTATGGATGTGCCAATTTAAAATGACACTCTGAGTTGGTTAATTGTCATGCACAAACATATTGATGCAAAAGTTAGCTAGCAAAATGAGGTGTGGCCTGGTTAATTTACACTAACAAACAATTTTAATTTTGATTTAATTTAGCTGGCTAACAACACAAAAGTTTTAAATGTTAGAGAAATTTACAAGTAAAATATGCTAAAAATATTAAACAAAACCAGTTTCAAAATTAGATGAATACGAAACTTATTCTCCCAAAATGTCATATTTATGGGACAAGTCGCTGCATCTCACAACAACACAACAAATCAACCATAAATCCCCGCATGGTGAAAGTAATAAAAATTGTAGTAAATATCTTAGTGAAATTTGAACAAAGATTTCTTAGTAATTGAACAATTAAAAGAGCTTTCCTACATGCATATCTGCTCTTTTCTTGTTAAAAACAGGGAAAACCTTCATCAACATATAATGAAACTTCCTTATTATTGGTGAAAGCAAACTTTAGTAAACCAAATCCAATATACCAATTTAACCTCTATAAAAACGAAGCAACATTCTATTTTTCTTCCCATTGTAACATATATATATATAATATATATATATATATATATATATATATATATACAGAAACCGATCAATCAGGACTTGAAATAATATAATTTATTAGAATCCTAGATTAACAAAAAGGAAAGATTAAGCAAGAAAGAAGAAGCAGAAATTTGAGAAAGAAAAGGGGTAAAAGGTTCTCCCAGCAAACAAATATTTAATAGATGTATACAGGGTACGTTGTAGTCCTTAATTAGTAAACGGTATTTATTTTAGTTTTTAATATTATAAATTTATGATCATTCATATAGGTGAATGTCATGTCGAGCTAATGTAACAAATAGAAATAAAAAAAAGTCACTTTGTAACCACTATCAGATTACAGACGAATTTATATTAATCTCTTATTGATCACAAAAAATTCATTAAAAATTTTGGCTTATAATATGCCCTTTCAAATTTTAAAAAGTAATAATATTTGCAGGTGAAATAGCACTCAAGTCTTAGTTTGAAACAAGAGAAACAACACAGAACAACTACCCAGTTTTTTAAAGGCAAGATTATGCTTTCCTAGCTCTCTAATAGGCAAGATTATGGGTCTTAATAATGCAGTCTCCATTGTTTTTAAGCAAAAAAAAATTCTATGAACAGCTCACAAATTCATGCCTCTTCTTTGAATAAGTATTATATCTTACCCTCTAATAAATAATAATATATTAAAAGGTGAAAAAGTATTAGCACACCAACACTTCACTCACGCCATCACATTTCTCTCACATAGCATGGTTATCAAATCTAATCATTTTTCTTATTCAAAGCATGTTACTCAAAACAAATCATTTTATTACAAGATAATTAGCCAAGCGTGTCCAAGCTGCCAAGTATAATGATAGAAAATAGCATTATAATGATAGAAACTAGCAGTGATTTCTTTGGGTTTAAATAATTGTTGCACACTTTGTAAACGAACAACATATAAAATTTTAACAAGCACACCTTGTTTCCTCGGTTTTTGGATCATGATAGATCGCAATTCTTGCAACTTCTCAACAATTAAAACCTGCTCAAAAATATGAAATATTGTGTAAGAATGAAAACTCAGTGGCATCCAAAAAAGAAAAAGACACTGAATGCTAATTATGCCAATTTTAACAGGCTCTTTAATAGTGTTTTATTACTTTGCATTTGTCAGTTTATTAGTGCTTTACAGGTTTTTCAATGGAATTTTACAGTTTAGAAGAAAACTAAGTCCTAGCTACCACAATAAGACATTAACATAAAGAGTGCTAAAGTACATAGGATATGTTTACATAAATAAACAAAAAAGAACATTGAGTTAAAAAAAAAAAAAAAAAATTTCTGGATGAGTAGCCTGTACTTTAGTTAACACGCCAAAGAGATCAGTAAGAAGACAAAAAGATATCAACCATTACACATGACTATACGCCAATAGATTACCCAATGTAAAGAGCTTCAGCTCTTTGGTCAGTCGTTGCCTTAAAAAGAATAAAAAACAAAGCAGAAAATTTAACTGAATTCAAACAACTTTAAAAACAAATATAGAGAATTAACTAAGATAAATTTACGTTGCTTTTAAGGGCAAAGCTAGTCAAGCATCCAAGAAGACGGACAAAGCAAATTGTTTCAATTAACTAGCAAACAAACCTTTGGTTCACACAAATAAATTTGCAAAGGTGAAAAAAATACGACTTGATTACTTTATGTCTTTGTAAAAATGGGGAAAGAATTCTGCAAACGACAAAATTACCATCTAGTCATAAAGTTAGGTGCCTCAGCTACTTACATGTACAACTATGTGAGGGTGGATATGACTAACATCAGAAGGAAACTGTTGAGCTAAGGTGATTAGAGAATATTTTGCACAGTAACAAATTGTTGCCTTCAATATCTACAACAAGATGCAAATCATTTTCAATTCTTAATTTGTTCCATAAAATCTCCATATACTAATAGGAAAATCAAAACAGTAGATAGACAAAGAACATAACTAATGAATTAATAGAGAATGATAAAGACAACAATTTTAAATGCCCAGACCAAATAAAGTTAGATGCCTTACCTACTGACATGTACAACTGCGTGAGGGTGGATTTGACTGAATATAAAATGCCTTTGCAGTCCCATGCTAACAGGTTTTTATTGTTTGATGGATTGCAATAGCGCAAGGTTTTTACGAAGCTGTTTTTCTCAATCCTTCCAGATCAATCAAACAGATAATCATTCCAAATCAATTGGACAAATAAAATTCCAATTTTGATCTACAAATGACTCATGGCCTTTATGACTAGCCAAATGTGCTTGCACATGCACTGATTGTGACTTCCTTTACACCATACTTTAGTTAATTTAATGTGCATGCTTGGAAAAATATAAAAGTAAATGTGAGAAAAGATAAAACAACATGGAAAATTTTCTTAAGGATTATGTAACTAAGGCCTCTTAATGAATGGATAAAGACATAATTATGTATACACTTCAACTGTTAATACATTCAACAATACAACTTCCAGAAATTAATTTAGAAGGAGAGAAAAGTACAAGTAAATCAGTTTGTTTGGACTATGTCATTAAAATCAAACTATAACCATCAAATTTGGTATGGTTAGATCATGAATTAGCTGAGCAAGATGATATAGAACAAGAAAAGACTATATTAATGTTTCCAAGTTCCTAATCTTCAAAAAATGGAAACAATTAACCAAAAGACTTTAATATAACATATTGTTTTCGCTTAGCACATTAATATAATAGAGTCAAGTCCTTTTATCATACATAGCAGTCCCAATTGGGTTTCTCACCAGAAGGATCATCTGTATTTGTATTTGATTTGCATTGACAATCTATTAACAAGGCAAGGTGGTGATGAATTCTCACTCTTATGTTTAACTTGACATAAAGAAAACTCCACCATAAAAAATTAATTGCATAAAAATATATAGATATATCATTTCTGATTAAATGCAACCATAGATTGTAAGTTGAAATATACTTTAATAATGAAAACTAAAAAAAGAGAGCACTAAAACCACTCATATATTTACACAAAAATGAAAATTAATATGGAAAAAAATAAACTTGATTTTGGTTTGATTTTATTATTAAACCCCACTAAATATATAAATATAAATATTTATTTATTTATTTATCTGGAAGGGTGACACTAACAAGCAGAAGAGAAATGGAATAAGATTGTATTTCGGTGGTCAAGGTTTCATATCTGTAGAACTTAAACCTGGCGAAGCAAAGATCAAATTTTATGATATATTTTGGTGAAGTTTTGCATAATTTAAATCTATCTAAGCAGCTACAGCTCAACGCTGCAATGTAGGGATGCTTTTGGAGTACATTTCTTATGGTTATCATCTATACAAATATTATCTTTGTTTAATAAAATCACTGCCTAAAGAACTCCTACAAGTTTCAAAATTAATCATAAACTCAAATAACTAGCTTTTAAACTAACAAAATCATCTCTGATCTCTAATTGTGTATATCAATGCCAAAAACCTAAAGTCAAAAGGCTGACATTACTCAAACAATAATGGCAAGTAGAACAATCTAAATTTGCAATTTAAGACAATATAAACATAAATGCAGTTAACCATGCTGAAGAGACAGCATGTCAGCATCTGATATCTGACATTCTAACAAAATCTAGATCATAGGATATGTAAAAATGCAAGGTCTTGATAATTTTAACTCCCAAATTTGTAATCCATAGCCGCAACGGTTACATTACTTCTGGATTTCGGCCACTTAATTGATTTTACTCGTATGATGCTAGATGCAGGTTTTCACAACATTTCAATGATACTATATATATTTCATCTACTTGATAACCCCTTCAAAGCAAAGAAACAAATTGATGGACTAGATTGAATTGCCTCATTTTCATACAATAAAAAGCTAAGGACTCTCCCTTCTTCAAAAGAAGAGAAGTTAACCAGACAGAAAGGATAACCCAACAAAGAATAAAATCTAAAACTAGACCACAACAAAAATGGTTCACTTCCGACCATTGAGTTTAACAACAAAATTAAAACCCAATAAAGATATATATATTTATCTGGAAATTAAATTCTGAAAAAAGTTAATAATACACATTAATACTCACATAGAAAATTAAGAGCAGAAGAAAGAATGAAGCCACTTTTAAGGTAATACATTTTTTTAGATTCATCTTCAGAAAGGATGCAAATTTCTACGCAACCAATACTCTAATTAATTTAATGTGCATACTTAAATACAAAATTACAGACAAAGAACAATAAAAGTCAAAGTATAGTAGTTAACGAAAGCAATACCTTAACACCAAGGGATAGTAGTACTTCCACCAAAACTCAACCGACTGATGTAGTGGCGTTTTCTTCAAGCCGTTCGAAGGAAACCTCGTCCAAGCCTTCTCCTTGGTATCAAAGTCTTTCTGCTTCAGGTCTTACAGTATCGAGGGAGAGGGAGAGAGTTAGAGTAAGAATTTAATTATTAGGACAAGCAGGTACAAAATTAGAATTCATATATGGGTCAGATTCAGAAGATGTGGAAGAAACTCGTGAAGAAGCACTTGGAGAACTTAGACGAAAATCATGAGCAGATTCTTATTGCAACAAAACTTGTTTGATGAAGATGAGATGGCTTTGAAAATTTGTAGTGGAGGCAATGAAGAGCTGAAGACGCGACGACAATCAAGAGAGATAGTGGGATTTTGTTGAGTAGGCTATAGTGAGAGACAGAGTGTTTAGCGTTTCTTTTTTTTTTTTTTCTTCCTTTTATATTTGGTATTACGTGTCACACTTAAAAATTGCATCATGAAAATTAAATTGCGCCTTTTTAATAAAATGACACGTATAAGTTTGACTGAATTTAGGAATCTAATTAAATGTCAGTTCTTTTAGGAACCGACATAAAAATTGTGACACAAATGCCATGTTTTCTTGTTAGGAAAAGTTATTATTATAAATTACCCAAGTGTGATTGTATCAATGACTAAAGGTTTCAGAGCTCGTACATTGACAAAGTTTCTGTATAAATTAGATATATTTGAGAAATAGAACTTTATCATAGCTCAAAATCAGTACATGACCTATAAACAAAAGTTGGACGCTTTGTTTGAACAATGTTGTTGTGTAGTTTGTCTTCGATAGGGAAATGATGAGTTGCTAACCATTTGAAGTGAAGACTTCAGAACAAAGACACATATGCATTATGAATGCATTGAATATAGACCACGTAGAAATTCTCCATTTGGTAAAAATACGGTGACCGAATGTGAATTTTTGCACCAGAGGACTAAAGACATTTCTACCTTAATCCTAAATGGGTAATGTACCTCTAGTATATAGGCTATGGTCTTTGATTAGAATAAAAAGTGAGATCTAAAAGAGTACGATCAATACCTTGGCTAGTTGGGATTATAAGATTTGTATGCTAGTAGACACTATATCATAGATATGGAAGTCATGACTCTAAAAGGATTGTAGAGTACCACCTTGATGGTTTTATAAAGTTTTATTTAGGAAAATCTTGGCTGAGTGTTTAATGAAAGTTGTTCATTAAATTGAGATTTATTTTAATAAATCTCAACTCATTCAAATGGTGTAAAACTAGTATCAAGGGCTCAAGATGTGATTGGAGGGTTAACACGATAAATTATACCTATGTCTAATTATTGGTATTCCATGAAAGGTAGTTATGTAAACTTGATGCTCAATAGATAGGCTTAAAGAAATAATTGAATCAGATTAAATTATTAAGTCTTCTGTAAAGAGAATTTAATTTAAGAGTGCAGCTTTGAACCTATAATAGAACGGATCAAAGTTAATAGGCGGGGCTTACGACAGTTATAAGACAACAAAGTACTATGTCAAACTTATTGGAGCTTGTAATTAAATATGTCCATCAAGGTCCCCTGGGTAGTTGATATAAATTGTCTGAACAAAGGTTGGACTTGAGAAATTAATTATTTCATTTAATTGGGTTTATTAGAGAATAAAGCCTAGGTAGTAAATTAAATATATTTGACCAGTAAATGGGCTTAATATCTAATTAATTGATCAATTAAATAATAGAGTATTTGGACCAATTTAATTAATTAGATTAATGGGCTTTTAATTAATATGATTAATTAAAAGTCTACAAAAAATTGGGTTGGACCTACTTGAGTGTTAAAAGCCCAATTAACTTCTTTGGACCAAGTGTTGGATATTGAAGTTTATGCAGAGGGATATGCAGTGGGAGTTATTAACAAGTACCAGTCAAATCCTAGTTATAAGCATTGGATTGCAGTAAAGCATCTATTAAAGTATCTTTGTAAGATGAAAGGATATATGCTTGTGTATTCTGGTAGTAATCTAACACCAATTGGTTATACGGATTCAAATTTCCAATTGGATCTAGACTCTAGAAAGTCAACCTCCGGATCAGTTTTCACTTTGGGTGGTGGAACCGTAATATGGAGGAGTATCAAGTAATCTTGCATTGCTAACTCTACCATGGAGGTAGTATGGCTCTGTAAGTTTCTTACCAATTGGGAAATTGTTCCAAATGGAGAAAAAGCCACTACACTTTATGGTGATAAGAGTGGGACAACGACAATTCTTAGGAACCTAGAAACCACAAGGGTGGAAAGCATATAGAAAGGAAGTATCACCTCATACGAGAGATTGTGCAGTACAGAGATGTGCGAATATGTCACATCTACTTTAAAGACAAGTGGGAGATTGTTAGATATCTGCCCGTAGTGCATGGATTTTTTTCTATAATGTGTAAACATTATTGTTATAAATGAATAAAAGTTATTATTTATAAATTACCTAAGTGTGACTGTATCAATGACTAAAGATTCCAAAACTTGTATTTTGACAAAGTTTTCATTTGTATGAAATATATCTTAGGCATAGAACTTTATCATAGCTCAGAATTAGTAAACAAACTATAAACAAAAGTCGGACGCTTTGTTTGGACAAGGTTGTTGTGTTATTTATCTTGAATGAGAAAATGGTGAGTCTCTAACCGTTGGAAAGTGGAGACTTCAAGGCAAAGACAAATGTGCATTATGAATGCATTGAACACGGACCACATAGAAATTATCCATTTGATGGAAATACCGTGACTGAATGTGAATTTCCATACCAGAGCACTAAAGTCATTCCTACCTTAATTCTGAGGGGGTAGTGTATCTTTAGGCCCCTTTTGGGAGCAGGCAAAAGGTGGGATTGGGACAATTTTTTTAAATTCTATCATAGGCCTTGTGTTTGACTGATTATGAAGGGAAAGGGGTTAGAATAAAATTTTGTCCCCAACCCTCCTTAAGTCCCAAATTTTCGGGACTGTAGAGACCCACCTCCAAGGCAGGTCTTTGGAGTCCCATAAATTTGGGACTCTTCCTTCTTTTTCCTTTTATTTTTAAATAATAAAATTAAAAATTAAAAATTATCGTCGGACGTTAGTCGCTGCCCGCCACCAGCCATTGTAGAAGTCGTGCGTCGACTAACACTGCCACCACCCTCGGACTCGTCGTTGCCAAATCTCTCTGAATTCGTCGGCTTCTCCTTTGTTTTGACCTCTGATCGATGGAGATCTAGCGTAAAAATTTTGACCAAACTTTAACTGCTAGATCTCTGTCGATTGGAGGCTGAAACAGAGGAGACGCCAATGGATTTGGAGAGAGTTGGCGACGATGAGTCTGGAGGTGATGGTGGTGTTTGTCGATGCACAACTTTGACGATGGTCGACGGCTAACGTCAGTGACTACAACAGTTGATTCCAACAATTGTTGTATTTTTCAAAAAATTTATTTTAATAAATAATTTAAATTTATTTAAATTTATTTAAATAGATAGTTTAAAATTTTAATATTTAAGGGTATTTTTAGATTTTAATTATTTTGTGGAGATAATTTTGGTCTATCTAAAATTTAGTTTTTCATAATCTGATTTTCAAATATTTTATAATATGTTAAATATAATTATTTTATATTATTAAGTAAAAATTAATATAATATTTTATAAATAATTAAATTAATTTTGAAAAAATATTAAACAAATTTATGTTTTAAAAATAATTTCTTAAAAATTATTATATAATAATATAATTCAATCCTACATTGTAACAAACACAAGACAATACTATATCTAGTCCAGTCTGATATTACATCAAACATGAGACAGTACTATATATAGCCCAATCTCAAATTTTAGTCCCAATCTAATCCAGTCCCACTCCAAGTCCTAATTATAGTCCAGTCTAGTTCCAGCTCCCAAACGAGGTCCTAGTGTACAAGTTATAGTTTTTGACTAGAATAAAAAGTGAGATATAAAAAAGGGCGGTCAATACCTTGGCTAGTTGGGATTGTAAAATCTGTATGCTAGTAGACACTATACCATAGATATGGAATTCATGACTCCGAAGGTATTGCAGAATACTACCTTGATGGTTTTAAAAGGTTTTATTAGAATCTTGACCTAGTGTTTGATGAAAGTTGTTCATTAAACTAAGATCAGCTCATTTAAATGGTACAAAACTAGTATCAAGGGCTCAAGATGTAATTGAAGGGGTAACATGGTAAATCATACATAGCTCCGATTAATGGTATTCCATAGATGGTAGTTATGTAAACTTGATGCTCAATGGATAGGGCTTAAAGAAATATTTAATCAAATTAAATTATTAAGTTTTCTATAAAGAGTATTTAATTCAAGAGTGCAACTTTGGATCTATAATGGAACATATCAAAATTAATAGATGGGGCTTACTATAGTTATGAGATAACATGATACTATGTCAAACTTAACATGATACTATGTCAAACTTATTAGAGCTTGTAATTAACTATGTCCATCAATGTCCCCTAGGTAGCTGATATAAATTGTTTGAACATAAATTGGACTTGAGAAATTATTTATTTCATTTAATTGGGTTTATTAGAGAATAAAACGTAGATATTAAATTAAATATATTTGACTAGTGAATGGGCTTATTATTTAATTAATTTGATTAATTAAATAGTAGAGTATTTGGGCCAATTTAATTAATTAGATTAATGGGCTTATAATTAATGTGATTAATTAAAAGCCTACAAAAAATTGGGTTAGATCTAATTGAGCGTTAAAAGTGCAATTAAAGACTTAATAAAATTAAGTCTAAGAAGCCTAGAAAATTAGCTAGAATAAGCCTAATAGGATTAGGTTTACTACTCAAAATGGGACAGGGAGTGACAAAGACGAAAAAGGATGAATTAGGTCAGTGTTGTGATAGTTTCCTAGTGAACAAGGAACAAGCCATAACTGTTCACCAATTACTGTTCACATGGTTATTACTCACATAGTACATAACTATTATCGTTTACTTGGTTTTGCTCATCAATCACTATTCATCCGACATAGTCCAGTGATTTTAAGACTTTCATACGTCTCGTTTAACCTGTTTTCAGACACATCTAGGAACTAAACAGGTAAGAAAGCAAATCAAAATCTTGAAGCCTATGTGTATACATTGGATTTTGGAGGCTCGATGATGAAGTGAAGATGAGTGTCGAGTAATGAAAATGATCAAAATGCCCTCGAAAGCATAAGGAAGAAGGTGAGAAGAAACCGACCAAGAGTTTTGAAAACTGACACTGACTTTGAAAAATAATAGAAATTAATCTAGGATTAGTCTAACAATGTGTTATTTATTGTTACGAAGCTATGAATGTCTAGCTTTTATAGAATTTTATGAATTGCAAATTGGAGTTGAACTCGAAAAGTTATATATGATCGAACAGACAAAGGTCGAAGGGGGATTGAAGTGAAAAAATGCAAAAAAGGTGGTTCAGTGGGCCACAACGGGCTGGTGGTTTTAGGACAATAGGTCAACTGTCCTATCACCGACCAGGGGTCTATCAATAGTCGGGACAGCCAGTCAGAGGTCCCCATATGGCCGGCTGGCTGTCTTCCTCGTATTTTTGGAAGATCTTGATTGGATCCTTCCTTTTTTGTTTCTTTGCTTCTTTTTTTAATTCTTTGCTTCTTTTTTTAACTCAACCCTTCAACTATATAAACCCCCTTCCTTCTCACTTTTTAAGACACATCAAAATCATCTCTTCTCTCTCTTGAAGATTCACTTGAGAATTCAAGGTGTCTTTTCCAGTTTAATATTTTTCTAGGCTTTCTATTGCTCTAAACCCGTAAAGGGTACCTCTTGAGGGCAGTCCTCTTTTCTCCTTCCTCTTTTCTTCTTTATTTATTTATTTATTTATTTTTGCTTAGAATTAAGCAAGTTTAGATTTGTTCATGCTTAGAATGAGCATGTTTAGATTTTATTTTAATGCTTAGAAGTATGTTTAGGTTTATTATGAATTGTTCTAACCTTTGTTTGTTTTGCAAGACGGATAAGTGTGTCAAGGTAAGTCATCTTTCCTTCCTTTATTAGAAACGTGTTTAGGAGTTTATTTTCTTTATAAATGCTTAGAATCAAGCTTAGAAGTACATGCTTAGAATCATGCTTAGGAGCACATGATTAAAATCATGCTAGGAATTGAACTTATGATTGTTTTGAAGCATGCTATGAAATAGCATAGAATAGGCAAGAATTGCTTTGATTGATTGAAATTGCCATGATTATCTTGATTGATTGATTATGTTGGGCTAGAATAGCCATGTTTTGTTATGATCAATTGACTTAGGCTAGAAATGTCATGCTAAGCTAGAATTACCATAATTTAGAATTGTAATTAAATGCTAGAATTGCAATAGGCTAGAATGCCATGATAAATTATCAAATTTAGGTCGAAGTGTGCTATGATTTTAGATTATGGCTTTGTTTGGATAATTGAACGATTTATTATGAATGTGTGAATATGTCATGAATATACTATGATTAGAATGATGCCATGAAGTAATAGTGGACTCACATTGATGGTGAGGGACCATCATTAAGAATGATAATTGCATGTATGAATGTGCATGTAGAGGTTTGATAAACATAGAATAGACTCACATATGGTGGTGAGGAATTCCTTATTTATCAAATCTCGCATTGATTAATTATATTGAAGACATGATTTTCATGAATGTGCTATGATTCTTATGAATGAATGAATAAACATTTGAAGTGTTTAGAAGTAGATTTCTTTTATTTGTTGAAGAGCAATGTAATCCTATCCCTTATCCCTATGTTTGAAAGGAAATGTAATTCTATTTTTCTCCCTCTTTTTTGTATGAATATACAATTGTCATGATTGAAAATCACCTTAGTTGTTTAAAGAAGATAAAATTGGAAATGTGTGCATAAAACAAACCACTTAGGCGAACTGTATATTAATGTAAGTTATTTTTTATTTGGTATACCCTAGTGGAGGCTGGATTATGATCTGGGTGAGGTGATCGACTCGTACCTAACTTCCCGAACCCATCTCTGAAGGGATAAGGGTAGTTTAGGTCCAGAAGTGAGAGGTCGGATTGCCCCCATTCATTCTCAATTAAATAATTGGATGAGGACTCCATTTCTCCAAACGTGCCCATAGCTTGTTTGTGTTCCCTTAAGTCTCGAAAGAGGCTTTGACATAGTGTCGTGGTTACAAACGCTTTGATAGGATATAAGCCCCGTTCATCGTGACGACTCTACTAGGGATAAGAGAAGTGATTCTGATTGGGATACCAAATTCTAATACCTTATGTTGAGATTTTGAGTTCTTGCATCACTGCACTTTGCACACAATGAGCACAAACTACCTAAACTAGCAGCGTGGCATTGGCATGAAAAGTCTTTGGCTTTATTCGACCCTTAGATGACTCATGTTGGTGTCACCACCTTTGAGCATGTACCATTGAATTGGTATAAAAAGAGACCGACTCAAGATGACATCTCTTGCTTGAAGGAGCCCAGACCATTGGACCCTTGAGACTTAAGCCCATGTAGATGAATCTAGAAATTTTCAATAGGATGAATATCCAAAACCTATGTTGAAATGCATGTCCATGGATGTAAATTCCATATGATTAGAATAACATCGACTCGAACCTCATCGAACCATGAACGAATGCCACATGTTAAGTCACCCATAAGAATAAAATGGGGCATGTGCCATGAATTAAGGTTATCATGACGTTTAGAAGCCATGTTATGATAATCACAAAGAATCCAACATCATCTTGAATGTTAGAATTAGGAGAGAGAATCTCGTATTCCCACATCCTATGATGATAACTTGGGAATGAGGCCAAAAATCCTAAGAAAAGAGACTCGACCTCACGTGTGTGGGAGGAATAAGGTTGCAAAGGCTGAAAGTATGTATATGCCCTTTTATGAGCATGCATCACATCATGCATACATGCATGCATGCATGGCATTGACACCTTTATTTTGCAGCCACCATCGTTGGTCATTTGAGAAGATAAGAGGAACTAGTCATGGCCACACCCAACAACAGCAATCAACAGATGGTCCAATTGAGAGCCAATGTGACCACACTCCAATAACAAATGGTCCAACTCATCGAAGCTCTACAAAATGGGCCTAACTACATGAAACAACCTCCGTCTAAAGGTAATAGTGGTGATGAGGGTGTGACTAGCCAAGGTAGAGATAGAGGGAAAGGCCCAGCCAACCGAGATGAGGATGAGTCAGTTAAGCAGTTGCCCAAGGACATGGAGAAGTTCCAATACCTCTTGAAAAAGAATAGACTGAAAGGGTCAAAGACCTGGATGATATCTTGCTCATTAGGGATAATGATTTGCCATCGAAGTTCTGAATGTCAGATTTGTCCAAGTTCAATTGAGAGGGCAATTTGAAGACACATCTAAGTCAGTATACTACTGTCATGGCTACCACTCCTTTGTCAAAGGAGTATATATTGAAATACTTCATGCTATCCTTAGAAGATGATGCAGTGGTATGGTACCATGATCTTCCTAAAGAGTTCAAGAAGATTAGGTGGAGCTATTTGAATAGTTCATGGAGCAACATCGCCACAATACCTAACTGAGGGTAACCTTGAGGGATTTGGAGACTACGCACCTAATGAGACCTTTTTAGAGTACTTGGTCTGTTTGAGGGCCAAAGCTGTTAAGATGACCACGAGACCCGCAGAGAAGGACCAAGTCTGTATGGTGATCAATGCAGCCCATGCCTTCATTAGTGATAGACTTGTAGGCTTCCAATCAAAACATTTGAAGACTTTTATGATTCAGGTATCCAAATAGAAGATTTACAAGCCAGGAAGAAGAGACGCAACAATAGTTACCCTAAGAGAAATCATGGGCATATCATCAAGCTAGCAGGTGTAGCATGAAGCATGTTGAAGTGAAAGTAGTTGCCTAAGAAAGGAAATTCAATTGTTTGGGAAGACCATAGTCAAAGATCTTTGCAAGATTGAGAGCCAAAGGGATTTTACAGCCATTATCAATGAGAGAGCTTCCAAATCCATTATCAAGGAATTAGAGGTATCACGAAAAGTATGAGTTTTGCCAAGCAACTGATCATAAGACTGACGATTGCACTCGTCTTCGCCATGAGATTCAAGACATGTAAACAAGAAGCAATCCATTACCTAACTACAATCGGGTACCTCCACCATCGACCAATATGATTGGGTCAGGCTTGACTGAGGAACAGTTCATAAATTCTTTTGAAGAAAGTAGATCAAGTAGGGCCGAGAGGGCCAAGAGAAGGGAGAAGTCTAAGTTCGAGCAACAAGAAGGGTTCATTAGAAAGGTGGCCACCAACAAGAAGCTCAAGGTAGAAGAGCCTAAGGAAGAGAAGTCAAAAGAGATCGTTGAAAGGGGAAAAAAATCCTATTCCTTTAGTGGCCTCGATTTTCATCAAGCAGGGTGGATGGACTAATATTACTATAAAGGGGCCAAGCAAAGCTTGGAGCCCAAATTTGTGTGCCTCAATGACCATGAGGAAGGTGAACAACAAAAAAACAGATGAAGGAGAAGTTGCGATGGAAGATGAAGAGGCATCCGCTAAAAAGAAGTTCATACGAACAAGTGCCTTTGCCAAGAAGTGGATGGCTAGAAAAGGCTAGAAAAGGCCCACCACCTAGAAGACTCGAGGTGAAGAAGGGTAGTAAAGTGAGGAAGAGAAAGCGAGGTGAGAGCCTTATAAGAAGAGAAAGCTTGCCTAGAAGATGTAAGGAGGTTAGAATCATGAGTATTTGGGATGATATTCCTAAAGTCAAGACTCTTCCAAATTTTTGGACTGACTTTAATACTGATGAAGAGGAGGAAGTGAGAGTTGAGGGAGAAAAACTCAAGGGTAAGAATGAGAATATCCATGGAGTGACAATGAGTGGTAGGTTTTACTAAGAGAAGGACAAGGAAAAACAAGTTGAGAAAGAAAAGACTGTTGAGAAGGGCAAAGAAAATGCCAAGGAAGAAGTCAAAGAAGAAAAAGATCAAGTCATCAAGTAGTTGAAGAAAAATCAAGCAAATGCTAGCATCTGCCAAGGAGAAGTCCACGCAACAAAAACCTTTGCCAAGAAGTGAATGGCTAGAAAAGGAGCTTGAAGAAGCCCACCGCTTAGAAGACTCAAAGTGAAGAAGGGTAGCGAAGCGAGTGGAGAGTCTTTTGAGGAGAGAGAGTTTACCCAGAAGGTGCAAAGAAGAGAGAGTTATGGGAATATGGGATGATATCCCTAAATTTGAGACCCTTCCAAACTTCTGGCCTTACTTTAGCAGTGACGAAGAAGAAGAGAAAGTGAGAGTTAAGGAAGAAACACTTAAGGGTGAGAGTGAAAATGTACAAGAAGTGACAAGGAGTGGTAGATTTTACCATGAGAAGGAGAAAGAAAAATTAATCAAGAAAGAGAAGACGATTGAAAAAGCAAAGAGGCTGCCAAGGAAGAAACGAAAGAAGAAGAGGATCAAGTGATCAAGCAGTTGAAGAAAACTCAAGCAAATGCTAACATTTGGGACCTGTTGAGCTCATCCCAGAAGCATAGAGGATCCATGGCGAAGGCTATGGTAGAGGTGGAGATATCAATGGCTGCCACTCCGAATGAGATGTTGACCGCCTTGACTGGAAGAGAACCCAAGGAGGTAAATAAGAAGGGTGTGATCACTTTCACCGATGATGATCTACCCTTCAAAAGAAGGAATCATAACAAGCTATTGTTCATCACTACAGAAATTAGAGGGAAGTGGTCTCCTTGCATCATGGTGGATGATGGGTCCGCCATCAATATTATGCTTATGAAGATATTGCACAAGTACGAGGTTAGTGAAAATGAACTTGAGTATTGTGAGATGGTGATCTGGGCTTATAATGACTCAAAAAGGAGTGCCATTGGGATATTCAAGGTGTTAGTGAAGGCTGGGCCTATTAAAGTAATGATAAAGTTTACTATTCTTGACATTCCAGTCACCTTTATTGCTTTGTTGGGAAGAGCATGGTTCCATCCACTTGGTGGAGTCCCTTCCACACTCATCAGAAGATCTCATTCAACATGAATAGGGAGATTGTGACCATTCATGCACCCTTAACAATTGCACCTGCTACTTTGAGTGTGAAAGTTTGAGAAATACCTTAGATGGGAGGCTTCCATTAGTCATGATTGATGAAGTCAGTCCAATTGTTGCCAAAATAATGAAGAAGCAAGGATACTTGCCAAAAATTGGGCTTGGGAGGAATGGATGTGGTTTACCATCTCTTCCAGATTTCAAAGGCCAAACTTCATGAAGAGGTTTGGGTTATGAGTCTGATAGGAAAGAAGAAGACTTCAGCCCAACAAAGGGAGATTCATCAAGTTCGTCAAGGCCTAAGATATGAAGTATATGGGAGCTACTGAACCATGGGTTTTCAAAGGAATGTTGAAGCCTGGATTTGAAATTTTCAAGGATATCCTTCAAGCAGGAATCTCTAAGGAGAATGACTTGGTTGAAGAAATGGAGAAAATGACTATTAAGGAGGATAAGCTTCAAGATCAAGCACGACCAATGGACCCATCCGTCGAACCTGCCGCCTTCATCGAAAAAGGAAGCAATGATGTTTTTTATGAAGATGTATTTTTTCCTAACCTCTTTGAAGAAGAGGATATTGTCTATGTTTCAAAGTTTGATGCAATAAAGAATCAGTTTACTTACTCATGTGATGTCTTTCCCAATGGCATTGTGCATCATAATTTTCATTTCACTAGCATATTTAACATTTACACCATTCAAACTCATGACATTAATCTTGGTAAAATTGAAAAACCCAAGAACATATGCATTGCACTTTATACAACTTCTAAAGAGAGAGAGAGAGATTTGAAAAATTGTTAAAGAAACATGAAGAAGTCTTCGCCTAGTCCTATGATGACATGCTTAGAATCGATAGAAGTATCGCTGAGCATGCGATTCTAACATATCCGCACATGAAGCTAGTCAAGCAGAAGTTGAGAAGGTTAAGACTGAAATGGGCTTAAAAAAATCAAGGAAGAAGTCTGTAAATAGATTGAAGCCAAGTTTTTAGATGTGGTAAAGTATCCGAAATGGTTAGCCAATATCGAGCCAATGCCAAAGAAGGATGGAAGGGTTCGAATATGTGTTGATTATCGAGACTTGAGTAAGGCCTCGTCAAAGGATAATTTTCCTTTACCTCACATTGATATGTTGGTGAATAGTGTCATCGCTAGTGTGATGATTTTCTTTGTATATGGGTTTTTGAGGTACATCCTGATAATGATGGCCATTGAAGACAAGATAAAAACAACCTTCATTATTGAATGAAGAACCTACTGTTACAAGGTGATGTTGAATGTAGGGACAACTTATCAACGAATAGCGATGACTTTGTTTCATGACATAATGGATAAGGAGATAGAAGTCTATGTGGCTGACATGATGGTGAAATTTGGGTCTGGAAAAGGACATTTTGAAGCTTTAGACATATTCCTAAAAAGGGTGGTGAAGTATAAGCTGTAGCTAAATATGAAGAAGTATGTCTTTGGAGTCACCTCAAGGAAGCTATTGGGGTTTGTAGCTGGCAAGAAGGGGATAGAAGTAGATCCAGACAAGGTTAAGGCAGTTACAAAGATGCCATCACCCAAGACTGAAAAAGAAGTTCGAGGGTTCTTGGGAAGATCTAATATGCCAATCACTTCATTGCTAAATTATTGATAGTTTGTGCATCGATCTTCATGCTTCTAAAGAAGGATCAACTACTAGAGAGGAATGATCAGTGTAGAGAGGCATTAGAAAAGATTAAGAAGTACTTACAGAATTTGCCAGTCTTGAGACCGTCGAGACCTTGTAAGAATTTGATTCTTTATTTAGCTTTTGAAGAGGAGGCCATTGGTGTACCTTTACCCATCAGAAGGTTGATTGGGAGGTTCAAGCAGTGTACCTTTACCCATCTTCCCAAAAATAAGAATCAGATGGCTGACACTTTAGCCTCTTTGGCATCAGTTTGGGTGAGTACTCAAGAGTTGTTAGTGAGATCAATAGTAATATCACAAGCATGGGGTCCTTGTTATACGGAACCCTATGTAATGGAGGCCGAAGTGGGTGAGAAGTCATGGTTCTATGACTTGAAGAGATATTTGGAAGAGAGGATTTTGCCAGATGGGGCTAATGAGAAAGACAAGGTTGTAATACGAAGGTTGGCCCAACAATTTACTTGCTATTAAGGAGTGGTGTATAAAAAATTCCTTGAGGTGTGTCGATGAGAAAGAAGCTGGAAGGCTCATAGAGGAAATCCATAGTGGTATATGTAGACTACATATGAATAGGCTAATGCTCGCAAAGAAGATAATGAGGTAAGGCTTTTATTAGCTAACCATGGAAACAAATTGTGTCCAATTTGTGAAGAGGTGTCACCAGTGTCAGATCAATGAAAATTTGATTCACCAACCACCTTTGGACCAATAAGGAATGATAACATTATGGTGCTTTCGGGATGGGGCATTGATATTATAGGTGAGATAAGGTCGTCAGCCTCTAATGGGCATCGATATGTGGTGGTGGCAATCGACCACCTCAACATGTAGATAGAAGCTGAGTCCTACAGTAAATTGGGGCAAAGCAGATGGCGAAGTTCATTGAGAAGAATATCATATGCAGATTAGGAGTGCCAAATCACGTCGTGACTGACAATAGGGTTCATTTCCAGGTTGAGACTAAAGCCTTATTTCAGAAATATAGGATTGAACACCATAAGTTATCTCCATATCGACCATATGCAAACAAAGTAGTAGAAGCAGCTAATAAAAACATCAAGAAGACAATGGCCAAGATGGTGCAGATATACAAAGATTGGGTGGAGAAGCTACTATTTGTGTTATGGGGTTATAGAACAACACCCAGAAGTTTGACAGGCATGACACCCTTCTTGTTGGTTTATGGTTCAGAAGCGGTCCTACCAATTAAGATAGAAATGAAATTAGTGAGACTTTTGATGGAAGTAAAAATGCTTGAAAGGGAGTGGGTTCACAAGAGAAGTGAACAGTTGGCCTTAATTGATGAAAAAAAAATAAAGGTTAGATATCACATGAGTTCACTGAGCAAATTAACATGGGCAGGCTGAAGAAGTACTATGTATGAAAAAAAGAAGAAAAAAAGAGAAGAAAAAGAGAAAAAAAGAAAAAAAGTGTGAGAGAAAAAAATTAATCAAAAAATCAGAAATGTCTGATTAGTGATAAAAGTTGTTTCATTGTGCACATATTATTCGAAGAACAAACAATTGTACTTTTATTAATGAAATAAAATTGTTTGAAAACAAATATGCCTTTGAAATGTCTTATTATTTTGCATGCAACAAAAGGAAAGCCTCTAACATCTAAGCTAACAATGAAACTATCAATGTTATCTCTGCCTCTTCACTGGACTACGAATAGGCTCGCCATATCGCTTACAGCACTACCTAACTCGAATAGCAAAGATCAGGAATGGAAGCTTGTAAAGTCACCCAATCTTTATACCGATCATCTGCCTTAAAATCAGGATCATGGAACAGATTCCTCTCGATGGTCCGATGCGATAAAGAATCCTTCACATGCTTTAGATAACAAGCAAACAGTCTCCTAAGACTAAAAGCAGTTGGTGAATCCACGATCCTCTGCTTAAGACCTTATTGTCGACGCAGTCTAGTTAGATCATAGAATGAACTGTGGGTAAAACTTGCTAAAGGCATGCTTGCGATATAGGTCCTTACTATCACATGCTCCAGCCTCGACCATGGATAGTGCCAACGAATCTGAGTATCAAGAATGAATCGAAGCTAGTCGATCTAAGAAGAATGTCTCTCAAGTCTCCTCCTCGTATGAAATCAAAGGCTATACTGAGAAATATTCCCCTCAGGCAGTGCTAGAATAGATAGCCTCTCTTATAACCAAATTTGAAAAAAGAAAAAACAAAAGAAAAGAAAAATGAGAAAAAGCCTATTAAGCTAAAAACTTGAAAAGGCGGCTTAGGCAAAAATTAAGACAAGCCCGCTAAGTTGAAAAACCAAAAGGGTAACTTAGGAAAAAGTTAGGGCATAGAAGAAAAAGACAAAGCCCGCTAAGTTAAAAACCCAGAAAGGGCAGCTTAGGCAAAAGTTGGAGCATATAAGAAAAAGAAAAAGCTTGTTGAGTTGAAAACTTGAAAGGGTAGCTTAGACAAAAGCTAGGGCATAAAAGACAAACAAAAAGCCCACTGAGTTCAAAACCCAAAAAAGGTAGCTCCGGCAAAAATTAGGGCATAAATGAAAAAGAAAAAGCCCATTGATTTGAAAACCCAAAAAAGGTGGGTTAGGCAAAAGTTGGGGAATAAATGAAAAAGAAAAAGCCCGCTGAGTTGAAAAACCCAAAAGGGGCAGCTCAGACAAGAGATAGCATAAGCTTGCTAAGTCGAAAACCTGAAAAGACGGCTTATGCAAAAATTAGAGCATACAAAAAAAAAAAAGAACCTGTTAAGTCGAAAACTTGAAGGGGTGACTTAGGAAAAAATTAGGGTTAAAAGAAAAATACCTGAAGAAGTATAAGATTGTCACTGAATCTCAGACTCAGATAAATCCTGACTCGATCTAGTTCGATCAACCTCTTAATTAGAATCAAGAAAGCTGCTATGAAATCGAGGCCCATTTGAGGAATGATATTCATAAGATGTGAATCTCCGAAACCATTTGATGAGACCAGTAGAAACTGCGCAAAGAGGTAAAACTGAAGAAGGCGAAGCCAACTAGATGAGGTCCTATCCATCATTTCAAGCAAAGGCATGATAGAAGATAATGTCATTCTACAACCTCTGGTGTGAATACCCATGGAAGAAATCGAAAAGTCAAAGAAGTTTGCAAGATTAGACATCGATGGTGTCTTGACAATAAGCAGAATGATGCTCTCAAAACTGGATGAATGACAACCAAGTATAGCGAAGAATTCCTCATACAGAGGGCAAAGCTCCTGCCCATTGATGAGGAAGATGTAGTCATGAGTATCCCAAGAGGTCATGCGTTCCTTAAGAATAGGAACGTCATGCTTCACATGTCGAAGGAACTTCAAATGATAAAGACCATTGGATTTGAGTTATTTCCAGTCATCATCCTTTAGAAGCATCAAGAGAGGCTAGAGGGTCTTGAGAGAGGCCTCGTACATGTTGAATAGCATGAAGAGGCATTGAGAAGTGAAATAAATCTTGAGAAACAAGAGGAGGAAGTACCAAAAGGTGTGGAGAAACAATTGAGAGAAGCATAACTTAAATAGTGCAAAAAACGAAGGAAAAAATGCAAAAGAAGGGCAAACCACTGGTAAGCAGCCAAAGGACTGTTGGCAGACTGTCTAACCATTGATCGATGATTGGATGACATTCTATCGACGGTTGGATAGCCAACTAGCAGTCAGACAGTTGGCTGGTCGACTATCTGACCATTGGTTGATGATTGGATGACAGTCTATCGATGGTTGGATAGCCGACTAGTGGTCAGACAGTCGGCTGGTGGTCAGTAAGGCGACAAGTCCTCTAAGTCCTTCTTTCATGTGTCTTTTGGCTTCTAAGACGCGTATCAATTAGTAGTTTCAAGCGCATAATTTCCAGATTTTGTAATTTTGTTTAGATTTGAGTATATGATGATGTAGGAATAGATTTGAACAAACTTGGATATGTAAATTTAAGAAGCATGTACGAAACTAAAAATAGAAAATTTTCATTGACTCTTTGAAATTTGATTGCCTTGATTATACATCATGAAAAATTGAAACATAGAAGTTCATACATGGAAGCTAAATGAAATAAAAGAAAGAAATCAACAAGAAGGAAGTCGATGGTGATAGTCCTCACTCATCATCACCATCATTATCATTATCAATAGATAAGGCAGCAATCTGGGCTTGAAGGTGCTTGATCTCTCACTCCAAACAAGCGTTCGCTTGACGACTTGTCTAATCCAAGCAAGAAGCATATAGTTAGAAAAACAATTAATGTAGAAAATCATGCATGCATGAAGCATAGAGTAGTGTTTTACCTGCTACTGGTGAGACATCTACAAGACATACCCATGAGAAGCAACTTGCATCCATAATACACATTCCATAAAAGATCATGGTACCTGTATTGCATTGCATTACATTTTGTTATGACCAACAAATATTTGAAGAATGATAGGAAACTTGAGGAATAAATAGTTAGAAGACCTACCAGAGTGGTATCATGAGGAGCAAAGGGAGCAGGCATGGTTCGATCCTTAGTGATCACATGATTGCTAATCTGTCCATTGGCATCCCACGTGTAGACTGCATTGCTAGGGTAGGCTTGGAGGTCGCCAATCACATGACCAATTAGAGTAGCTGTAGGGGTTGAAGGTGGACGTGGCTATTCAGTAATAGTAGGAAAAGAAACAGATGTACCAGTACTAGAAGAAGAAGATCTCTTCCCATAACATGCAAAAAAGCTACTACCACGATTGGAACTAGCAGGTGGATGAAGAGTCTCATCAGCAGATTAACCCGACCTAGTATTAAGCAATGTGGCTCGAGCCCACTCAGCATAAGAAACTGTCATCACTAGGAACTTAATCTCGCTCACGTGAATCCCAGTCATGTAATATGACACATTTGGCTCCATAGCCAAGTCAGCTGCGTCTATCATCAGAATTGGTAGAGACAGAGGAATCAAACGACGCTCTGGGCCTTCAAACTAATTCCAGACACGGTCACCCAAATACCATATCATGCTATTAACACATGGGAGAAGGATCCGATAGAAGACAAATGGGGAGGCAACTCTCATAGCAATCGACCGAGTCTACTGGGGCCCACACTACTGAAAACAATTATGCAAAGAATAGAAATAAGGTGAGATTCTGATGTAGATGAAATACTGACTGAAATGTCTTTTACCTTGTCCCAAGTCATCGTGTGCATGTAATCACGAATAAATTCCAACACATGAGATCCCTCAAGCTCAATACAACATGTAACCCACCTCTTCATCCATCGAAAAGAAAAATCATAACAAGCAAGAAGTGGAGAAGGCAAAACTCCTAACTAATAGGCGCACATCTATTATGCACAAGACAGAATCAGAAATGGAATTCATACAGATAAAACACAAAGGTATAGAAAAGAAAAGAAGTTACCTCAGGAAGCAGAGCAAAACCAATAATCGTGGAAACACCTTGACAAGCATGGTCTAAATCGAAGTACAACTGGCCAAAGTAGGACGACTATAGTCAAAAGTCCTCACCCAATCGAGATCCCAGAGGGCAGGAAGTAGATTTAGGAAGGTAGTATTTAACGTATTGACAAAAAGTATCAAATTGAGTAGATACACGATGAAGCTACATGCATACTGATCTACAGTTGAAGTCAGGGTTGATCTCCTGCTCCAATACTCATACACTGCAATCTATTAAATCGCAACATTGTTCTTGATCTTCACATCACACCCAAGAAGCTGACAAATCAAATTTTGTTGATCCTTCAAATCTGTGATACAGTATTGATGGGGATGACCTCCCCACCGTATGGAAAGCAAGTCAAAGTGGCTATATCAAATGGTGTGATAATCATCTCGTGAATTGGAAGATGGAAAGTGTGGGTTGTGTCCATCCACCTCTCACATAAAACAACTAGTGCTCAATGATCAGTGTACCAAGGAGCATGTGAAAGACAAGTAATGAACTGGTAGAAGTCAGTAGCAACAATCCTATTTCTAATGGCATCATTCTTTATTTCTAACAACCAAGTATGGGCTCCAAAAAAGGACCCACAAATCTTGTTCTCATAAAAATCTTAAGGCAAGAAATTGAAGTCTCTACATGAATACATGCAAAGAAAATTCCTAGAAAATGAAAAACTAAAGAATGAAGAAGAATGCATACCTAGGTGATCATGTAGGAATCCATGTCGTGGACCACGGGTACCTCTTGATCTTTCAGGAAACCTTTTAATGTCGATTTCCAAACCAGATCTTTCTTATTCAAGCCAAAATGGACTGGATGACCCGCCATTGGAAAAAGTTAGTCAAAACAAACACGTAGGAGCAAATAGGAAGTGAATCGGACGAAGAACAAAGAAATTTCACATGAATGGTCTTATATAGGCCCCAGACCGCCGACCGGTTGTTCCTTTAATAAGGGTCAAATTGGTAAAAGGTCAAGGAAAAAAAAGAAGAGAGAAAAGAAAGAAAAGAGGAAAAAGAAGAGAGAAAAGGAAGGGAAGAAAAAAGAGAGAAAAGAAAGAAGAGAGAGAAAAAAGAAGGAAAAGAGAGAAAAGCGAGAAGAAGAGAGAGAAATAAGAGAAAGAGACAACGAGAACGAAAAAAGAAGAGAGAAAAGGAAGAAAAGGGAAAAAGAAAGAAAAGATAGAAGAGAGAGAAAGCAAAGAAAGAAAAAGAGGAAAATGAAAAGGGAAGAAAACTTTACATTAGCCTAAAGACATCGAAGGAATCTTTGAAACGTTCTGGTGGTAAGCACTTGCCATGGCATGAAAGACATCGATTGACAAAATCTTTGACTGGTCCACATGAAAGAATTCCTCCAGAGACCAGGAAGAAGCTTGTTGAAGAGCACACCACAAGAGGTAGAATTGATTTGAAATCATCAAGATGTTTGATATCTTGCAATAATTTACAAGAACAAGGGAAAGAACCACAGAGAGTCAAAGAATCAACAACATGATGAGAATTCCCCTAGTGAAAAGCATGACGAATGCAAAAGAAGTCGAGAATGAAGAATGTTAGAACATGACAAATCAAAAATTTCCTAAGCGGACCAGAAGGAATTAGCAAAAGAATCAAAATGCTGGAGCATGAAACCTGTAAAATATAAGGATTGAAGAAGATTAAAAAAGCATGAAGAATACTTGAAGGAAGGGCATGAAACCCAATGAATGCAAAGTCTGAAGAGATCGAAGAAGGTATGCAGGATACTTGGTCGAAGGCATAAAGAATGAGAAGGTCTAAAGACTATAAACAGTGTATGATATAAGTTTGCCTAGTGGGCATGCATTATAACGTAACCCTAAGAAGTAGGTGCACTTAAAATATGTTAAGCCTTTAGAATAGGCACAAGCCCTAAGAAGAGGCGCACTAAAGTGTTAAAAGCCCTAAGAAGCAGGTACACTTAAGAGTGTTTTAAGCCCTTAGAATAGGCACAAGCCCTAAGAGGAGGTACGCTGAAGAGTATTAAAAAGCCTAAGAAGTAGGTACACTTAATAGTGTTTGAAGCCCTTAGAATAGGTGCACTGAAGAGTGTTACCAAACCCTAGGAAGTAGATGCACTAAAGAGTGTTAGAAACCCTAAGAAGTAGGTGCCCTGAAGAGTGTTTTGTCATAGCATCATAAGCATGCTTTCTAGCCCTTGAATGGGCACATCCACCATTAAATGGACACCTTAGCTCTTAGATGGGCACACCTTAGCCTTTAGATGGGCACACTAGCCCTTGAATGGGCATACTAGCCTTGAATGGGCACATTCGCCCTTGAATGGGTGCTTCAGCCCTTAAATGGGCACATTAGTCTTTGAGTGGGCACACCTTTTCATAGGAGTGGAAGAGGCAAGAAGATGTTGAGAAGTCTGACGAAATGAAGATGAGGGCAAAGACGTCAAGATAGAAGAAGGAAGGACGAAGTGAGAATACTTTGTCAACCTTCGTGTCTCACAAAGCTCTCCAAAGTAGGGGGCAAGCTGTAGACATTGAATTTTTGAGGCTCGATGATGAAATAAAGATGAATTTCTAGTGAAGGAAATGATCAAAATGCCCTTGCAACCTGAAGAGGAAAGGGGTGAGAAAAAATTGACGAACGGTCTTGAAAACTGACATGTGAATTCAAAAAACCACAGAAATTAATCCAAAAGGAGTCTATTGATGAGTCATATACTTTTGTAAAGCTATAGATGTCTAATTTTCATAGAAATTTATGAATCACAAATTAGAGTTGAATTCGAAAAGTTATGTGCGATCGAATAGACAAAGGTCAAAAGGGGTTACACTAAAAAGTGGTAAAATAGGAAGGATCAAATGTGACCAACAGCTGCTCGATTGTCAAACAACTGCCAAGCTATTGATCAACAGCCACTCGACTAGTAGACATCCACCCAACTATCAAATAGCTACCTGATGGTTTGCCACCAGTCACCCGGCTGTTGGTCATGTATTTTCAAAAATTTGCATTTAGGACCTTTCATATTTGTTTCTTTTCTTCCTTTTTTAGTCCAACCTCTCTCTTATATAAATAGCCCTCCTCCTCACTTAGTAAGAGATCTAGAAATCCTCTCTTCTCCCTCTTGAAGACATGCTCAAGAATTTGGGAAGTTTTTCTAGCCTAATAATAGGTGTCTATTTATGTATTACTTTTATATCAATTCGTCCATGTTTCTTTGCTATATTCCTTGGTATTTTTATGTTTTTGTGTGGTTTTGATGTTTGTAGGAGTTTTGGAGCAACTTGCACAAAAATGGAGTAAAACCCTTCATTTTCACCTCTGCTAGTCAGTGATCTTCTCGAATTTAATTGTATTGATATACAATGAACCCGACGACATGTTATATACCGTTGGAAAGCTCTCGAAGTCTATTTTTTGGAGAAATTTACGGTTTATAAATCCATTCAGTGTACCAAAAGTTGTAATCAAAACAGTGTGATATGTATAGAAATATAATTCCACAAGCACTGTAGCATGTATAATACGGGGCACTGTAGCAAGTCACTGTAGCAGAGTATTTAAACACATTTTAGGGTTTTATTTTAAAAACTTGAAGAGGGGAGAACGTGGTGGAGGCTGAAGCTCTGGAATTCTTTCATCTCTTGGAGTTCTTGAAGGAGAAAGGAAGCTTGGAAAGAGGAAGAACTACAATCCAAAAGAGAATTACATCAAATTTGCTAAGTTTTTCCCTTCCCTTTCATTTTCTGGAATGTCTCCATGTTGTATTGTATTTACCACGTTCTTAAACATGTGTAACTGAATCTCAATTGGTTGAGGGTGATTTCAAAGCCCCTGATATGGTTTTTGTAAGTTGATTGTGCAAGAAGTTGTTATCCAATTCTCTAATTGAAGTTGCTTGTATTTTCCCATGTTTAATGTTTATGATTGCTTGCTGGATTGTATTTGGGTGGCAAACTGAATATAATCTGGATATTGTCTATTGCTAGACTAGAAATCTTGATCCGTAATTGTCTTGAATTTCTTATCATTAGTAGCAAAATTGTGATCAGAGATTGCAATTGGAGAATACAACCTAAGTTAAATAATCCGAGCTTGTGTGTTTATTGCTTAGATCAACCTATCTTTCTTATCGTAATGCATCCATTGAATTAAATTTAGAGAGCTTGTTCTAGGTTGTTTAATGATAGAGATTAAATAAAGAGCTTGTTTTATTTAACAACAAAGTAAGGAAAGATTGGGGTAACATAGCTTGTTGTTATCTACGGTTGATAACTTCAATACTATAATTGGATGACAATTCTACGATTAATTCGCAAATCCATATCTTGTGGTAGAGAAGGATCCCTTAACCAGCTTTCCCTCATTGATCTTTTATTCAAATTAACTTCTGTTTTGTTATTCTTAATTTGCATTCTTATTTCGCTTAGTTAATCATTCAACAAACCCCCCCATTTAGTTTATTGTTGCTGGAAATAACAAATTCAATTAGAATCAATCCTCGTGGGAACGATATCTTACTCATCACTTTATTACTTGTGCGACTAGTATACTTGCTAGTTTCGAACGCATCAAGTGTTTGGCGCCGTTGCTGGGGATTGATTTTCTAATCGATTTGTTATTTTGTTTTCATTGTTTATTCATATTTTCTTTGTTTTTATTTTCTGATTGTTTGTGTTTAGACAACATGGCAGTAAACTTCTATCAATTCAGTAGCGGATTTAAGCCACAAGTACCATGGAGGGTAAATGAGGTAAGCACTCCGAACATTGAACAACAACTTTCTGAGCTAACCTCTCTTGTGGAAAACATGGCTGTAGGAGATCTGCAAAAATCTTATGAATGTGGGATATATTCTACGATGGAGCATCCAATCGACATGTATCCAACTTTACAAGAAGAATATATGGAACAAGCCAATGCCATGGGTGGATTTCCGGGACAAATGAGGCAATGGTATGATCCTTTCTCTAGCACTTACAATGCTGGATGGGAAGATCAACATAATTTCAATTACTGGAATCATCAACTAATCACTCCAAATGTGATACCAAATCGGCCACAAAGTTTCAATCAACCTAGAGTGCAGCAACCATTTCAAATGCAACCACCACCAATGCCACATCCAGCACCGCAACCCGCTTCGCAAAACTCAGGTATGTCTCTCGAAGATATTGTTAATGCACTTGCCACTAACACAATGCAATTCCAGCAGGAAACTGGGGCAAGTATCCCAAACCTGGCAAATCAAATGGGACAATTGGCCACTAGCATGAGCAAATTCGAGGGCCAAGGCTTAGAAGAATTATCTTGTCAAACGGTGATCAATCCAAGAGAGAATTTTTGTTCGATAACTTTGCAAAATGGAGAGCAATTAGATGTCCTACCAAAGAAATCACAAACTGATGAAGGAGATGACACCACTTCCACCATGAACAAAACATTGACTTCTAAGGTAAATCCTATAACCCCCATGTCCTTCATATGTTTTTTTTTTTGTTTTGTTTTTTTTCTCCTCCACCTTTTCCTAGTAGATTTTGTAAATTCAAGAAGGGAGAACCAACTCAACACGAAAATCCTGGAAACTTTCCGCAAGATCGAGGTAAACATACCACTTCTGGATGCTATCAAGCAAGTGCCTCGTTATGCAAAATTTCTCAAAGAATTATGCACCAACAAGAGGAAGTTGAAAGGAAATGAGAAGGTAAGTGTGGGGGAAAATGTTTCAGCTGTATTGCAAGGAAAAATTCCTCCGAAATGCAAAGATCCAGGTACGTTCACCATTCCATGCACTATTGGTAATACCAAGTTTGAAAGAGCTATGTTAGATTTAGGAGCATCTATTAATGTCATGCCATAGTCTATCTATGCTTCTTTAATCTTAGACCTTTGCGGAAAATTGGTATTACCCATTCAAATTGCTGATCGTTTTATTGCATATACCAAAAGAGTTGTGGAAGATGTGCTTGTGCAGATGAATCAATTGCTTTTCCCAGTAGACTTTTATGTTCTTGAAATTGAGGATGAGACATCTCCTAATCCAACACCGATTCTTATGGGGAGACCATTCTCGAAAACTGTTAGAAACAAGATTGATGTTCGTGATGACACTCTCATCATAGAGTTTGATGGCAAGGTGATATGTTTCAATATTTTTGAGGCAATGAGGTACTCTAGTGACTTACATTCTGTTCTTGCAGTTGAAGTTGTTGATTCTCTGCCACAACAATGTTTTGAGTTAACTCGCAAGAATGGATTGGATATAGCTATTAATGATCACATAGGGACAGAAAATTCTAAGGAGTTAGAAATTTTGATACAAGGGTCCAAAGAAATGGAGAAAGTTGTGGCAAG
>SNVD02010567.1:0-47992 GCA_013180625.2 Boswellia sacra
GGGATATATTCTACCATGGAGCATCCATTGGACATGTATCCAATTTTACAGGAAGGAGATATGGAACAAGCCAATTGCATGGGTGAATTTCCAGGGCAAACAAGGCAATGGTGTGATCCCTTCTCTAACACTTACAATGTCGGATGGGAAGATCACCCTAATTTTAATTACTGGAATCATCAACCAATTGCCCCAAATGCCATACCAAATCGGCCACAAGGTTTCAATCAACCTAGAGTACAGCAACCATTTCAAATGCAACCACCACCAATGCCACATCCAGCAACACAACCAGCTTTACAAAACTCAGGTATGTCTCTCCAGGATATTGTTAATGCACTTGCCACTAACACAATGCAATTCCAGCAGGAAACTGGGGCAAGTATCCAAATCTCGCAAATCAAATGGGACAATTGGCTACTAGCATGAGCAAATTCGAGGGCCAATGCTCAGAAAATTATCTTCTCAAACGGTGATTCAATCCAAGAGAGAATGATTGTGGCGATAAACTTTGCGATAGTGGAGAGCAAAATTTCGAAATGGAGAGAAATGGAAAAATGGGGCAAGTATCCAAAACTTAGACAAAGAAATCAACAAACTTGTGAAGGGAGATGACACCACTTCCAACATTGAAACAACACATCATTTCTAGGTCGATCTGAAAACTCAATTCTTCTATGTACTCCTCCACCATTCCTTAGGCAGTTTGCACAAACAACGACGGAGGAACAAGTACAAGATATCCTGGAAACTTCTCACAAAATCGAGGTAAATATACCACTTCTGGATGCTATCGAGCAAGTACCTCATTATACAAAATGTCTCAAGGAGATATGCACCAGCAAAAGAAAGTTAAAAAGAAATGAGAAAGTAAGTGTGGGGGAAGATGTTTCAGCTGTATTGCAAAGGAAAATTCCTCCAAAGTGCAAAGATCCAAGTACGTTCACCATGCCATGCACCATTGGTAAAACCAAGTTTATGTTAGATTTAGAAGCATCTATTAACATCATGCCATATTCTATTTATGCTTCTTTAAATCTTGGACTTTTTGCGGAAACTGGTATTACCATTCAGCTTGCTGATCCTTTTAATGCATATCCCAAAAGAGTTGTGGAAGATGTGCTTGTGCAGGTGAATCAATTGATTTTCCCAGCAAACTTCTATGTCCTTGACATAGAGGATGAAACATCTCCTAATCCAACTCCGATTCTTTTAGGGAGACCATTCTCGAAAACTGTTTTAAAACACAACAAAGATTGATGTTCATGTGGCCCACTCTCATCATAGAGTTTGATGGCAAGATGATATGTTTCAATATTTTTGAGGCAATGAGGTACTCTAGTGACTTACATTCTGTTCTTGCAGTTGACGTTGTTGATTCTCTGCCACAACAATGTTTGAGTTAACTCGCAAGAATGGATTGGATATAGCTATTAATGAGCACATAGGGACAGAAAATTCTAAGGAGTCAGAAATTTTGATACAAGTGTTCAAAGAAATGGAGGAAGTTGTGGCAAGCTTAAATGAGACCATAGCAATAACCACAAATAGGTATGATGTTTCGTACATTCAATTTCCTTTATCTAATGAGAAAATTCTTCCTTCTGTGATGACAGCCCTGCCTTGGAGGGCCTTACGCTTCTCCAGATCATTTGAGGCCATGGATTCTTGAGTGAGAATGATCCTTTGCCAATTATAATAGAATGGGCCTTGCACGAATACAAGAAGAGAAACTCGTCCGAATACTTACAAACCACAAAATAGCTATTGGGTGGACAATTGCTAACATCCAAGGCCCAGCCATATGCATGCACCATTTCTTGTTGGAAGAAGGATCCAAGCCCATTAGAAAAGCACAACAGAAATTGGATCCTCCCATGATGGAACCAACCTCGGGCTGAGGACGTTAAACCAAGCGCTTATTGGGAGGCAACCCAATGTTTTTGAAAAATAATAAAAAGAAGAAAAGAAAAATAAAATGAGGTAATAATGATCGATTTTTGTGTCTCGAGGAGATTCCTTTCATAGGCCATCAAATTGATCAGGTTTATCTCTCTTTGCCATCTGTCTTAATTGTTTTTATATTTTTTACTTGTTTTTGACTTTTGTTTGCTATTGTGTTGTTATCTCTTTTATGTGTCTTTAGTTTCATTTCTGCTCTTTTCTTTTCCTTCCTTTTGTTTAATTTGATTATTCCGCACTTCGAATTCATTTGTGCAACAGCTTGAAGAAACATTCAAGCGGGAGCTGAAGTCATTGCTCGAAGGTTTGAAACGTGCATATCTTGGAGTAAAACAAACTCAATTGCATTATCGGTAATAGCTCTCCTTTTTTGCTCTTCAATGGATGCCGATATCTTTGTGTCAAACCTTCGTAAATATTTCCCTTCACTTCCTCAAAATGCTGTGTATAAAATTTATAAAGTGCGGATGACTAGACTTTGGGCATTGATGCTCCTAAATGTGCCTGCTGATATCCGATGGCTTATCGAAGCCAAGGTAAGATTGTTCGGTGAACCGGACATTAATCTCGCAAAATACATGCCTGGTCTAGGAAAGAGCTACTACGCCAAGAGGCGAAGAGCGAAAAGGTTACAAGTATGTTATAAATGTGATAGATGGAATTGTAACCAGACTTGTCGTTCATTAGGTTTTGCGTCCAGGAATAGAGAAGATAAACTTTCATTTATTAAGAATGGTTTGAGTAATGAGTCGCTGGATAATGTTTTGTTAACTCTCGAGTCACATTCTCGTGGACTTGTTCAGCGTGAATTGCTTAATCTATGGACACAATTTCGTGATGAATTGCAGTGTTATCGTCTAGGGAATCTGACTAAAAACGACCCTGTTTGCCAGTTTATAAGAAAACTGGATGGGAAGCAAATCCCCGACTCATAGAAGGCGTTTCAGCAGTTACTGGACGTAAAACAAGAGGAAGATGTGAGCCACAATCACAACTACTTGTATATTTGAATGTGTGTTGTTGTTGTCGAATTTTATTTCTTTCTTGTTTCGTTTGATCTGATGATCAATGTTGTTTTTGTGTTGTTGTTGTTTGTTGATTTTGTTTGTTTTAATTTCAAGTTTTCTTTTTGACAAACCAGATGAATACCCCATGATATAAGCACACGTGGAAGACAAGTGTGGAGGTTTTGTCAACCTCCGCCGAAAGTATATCTTTACTTTTCATGCTTCACGTGGGAGACAAGTGTGGCCGTTTTTTTCAAACCCCACCGAAAGTTTATCTCCATTTTTCATGCACACGTGGGCGACAAGTGTGGAGGTTTTGTCAAACCCCACCGAAAGCCTATCTATTTTTTCAAATCTCGGGGCGATAAATCTGCATCGAGCAACCCCCACCGAAATTATGTCCCCATGTGTCAAATTTGAGAGTTTTAGTGTTTTGGGATAGATGCCATGCAGCAATATCTGCTGCAACAATGGATATGATTTGACGAACCGCGGGCCCAGGCTGTCTTCCTGGCCCAACTGGGCGAATCGCAGGAACGTACTAACGTGAGCATCATTATCTTGCACAAGTTTAGAGCACTTTTAGAACTGGAGAAAACACCAATTCGGCGATTCCAAAATATATGCGTATTTTGTGGATCGCAATTTGGTAAAGATGGAGAGTTTACAACAGCAGCTCTTGATCTTGGTAGGACATTAGCTGCGAGGGGTATTCATTTGATTTATGGAGGGGGTAGTCTTGGGTTAATGGGGTGTGTGTCGACAGCTGCATCCTTGGGAGGAAGTAAAGTTCTCGGCATTATCCCTAAACCATTAGCTGTGCGAGATATCGTAGGCAACACAATCGGGGAAGAGTTACAAGTCTCTAGCATGCATGAGCGTGTTGCACATATGGTTGTCAAGTCCGATGCATTTATAGCTTTACTTGGTGGTTATGGCACATTAGAGGAGATATTTCAAATCACCTCTTGGGCACAGCTAAACATCCATAAAAAACCCATTGGTTTGTTAAATGTCAATAACTTTTTTGATGGTTTGTTGTCTTTTCTTGATCAAGCTGTAGAAAAAAATTTTATCTCACCATCAGAGAGGCAAATCCTTGTTACAGCTTCAACGGCAGGGGAGTTAATTGACAAACTACAAGAATTCGTCTATTCGCCTGATCCAACAACAGCTCGGATTGATTGGCTTGGAGAAGGCAATAAGAGGCGTAAATGGATTTAAACCCTCCATCTGTAATCTCTATTCTGCTGGCTGCTCATTTCGTTTGCTCTTATCTTTATTGTGTTTAATTGAGTTGAGTTTTCTTTCAGGTTGTTTCTTTCACCCCAGGTAATATTTTCTAATCTTGGCTTTTAGAGTGGTGGCTTAAAAAGTTCAAGTTCTCTTGAAACGCATTCTGGATTTCTTTAATCCATAAGGGCTGAATAAGGAGGCTAACTTCTAAACTTTTTAGACCCATTCTAACTGACTTGTTTGTGTTTGCTGATTTGTTGGACTTTATTATTTTCTGAGTTAGTTTAGTTTTATGAAATTTCGAGTTGTTGTGTGTTTTTGTTTTTATCAGTTTCGATTCGAAAAAAAAAAACATTGTGGAAAAACCTGAGAATGGCAGAATATGGGGTTTTCTTAACTCTTGAAACGCATTCTCTCTCAATAAATCTATAGTTTGTTTATTCATGTTGTTTGAAGTGTCTTGTTTCTTGTTTTGTTCTTTCATAATAAAGGTATATAGGCTGGAAACCTAAAGTCTGCGGGCTACTGTTCCTAAGGATTGTTGAAATATACAATCTTGACTCAGGTGTAACAACGCCACGTACTCTTTTCTTGCATTTTGTGGGTCAATGATAAGATAATGATTGAATTAAGAATAACTCTTGGAAAATGATAAATGATGCATGGATCTGTGTGCTTGAAATGTTTATTTGGTTTTCGCTTTGCTTTTGATTCCTTGCGCAACATTGAGCACTGAGCTATTATCACTGAGTTATTTGTTCACTTAGAGAAAGTTTATGTAATTTAACTGTTTCTTCAGATTTCAATGAATTCTAGAACTTGTTTATGGTCACTCGAGGCGAAATCCTAGGCTGTGCAACATTGGGGAAATGATTTAGGCCATCTTTGGCCGTTTGAGCCTTAATAGCCAACCTTGACTGAAATTGATCCCTAGTTACCCCTTTGAGCCTTTGTAGCCTTTTTCTTTGTTAACTCACTAAAAGATTTCCTAACCTCAAATGAATTTGTTCCAAACAGTTTAACCCTTACCTATGAGCATGTAGATCATTCACAATTAAATTCTGAGCTATGTTCTTGTTTTGGGAAGTTAGATGAGGTTGGGATGTGTCATGAGCAATGCAAGTGAGTTCTATTATGTTTGTAAAAAAAAAAAAAGAAAAAAAAGAAAAAAAAGCCAATCTGTACTTATCGTCCACGTAGTTACACATGAGGACAATGTGTTGTTTAAGTGTGGGGGAGGGGAAGTGTAATAAAAAAAAAGAAAAAAAGAAAAAAAAGAAAAAAAAGAACAAAAGAAGAAGAATAAGAGATCTATACCCTTAAGTCTTCTTAAAAAGAACGAAACAACAAAGTGTGGGTGTGTAGTTTTCTTTTGTTTTCTACGAAAAAAAAAAAAAGATTGAGTGTTCTAAATAAGTTTGGGGGAGTAACCTGGTGAATTGAAATAAGTTGTGTTATAAGGGTTGAGCTCCACATAATCTTTAATGATTTATGTGTTTGTGGGTGATTTGAGCCAAATTAGTATCCTTTATCATACCTTCACCCAAGCCAAACGTTACAAGCTTAATAAAGTCCTACTTGATCCTTGGTGTTGTGCATGTCTACATTAGTGGAGAGTGACTTGAAAAGCAGGCCTATGGAGTTCATTTATCCACACATCTTCACTATTAAATATGATTCATTTTTATGCATAAACTCATCCGAGTTACAAGTGATTAGGTGAGAATGGCTCTACACACACACACATTGGAGAATTGAAGTAGAGCGAAACTAATCTTTGTAATTAGATTCTTGATCAAGTGCATTATTTTGAAGTTTTCCTTGGGTTATAATTAAGTACAATCTTTGAGGCCTATTTGCAAGTTAAAACATGTGTGTTTTAATTTTTTCTTTGAATCCGTTTCGATTTAGTTTTGTTTCATATTGTCGTATTTGCTCGAGGACTAGCAAAGTCTAAGTGTGGGGGAATTTGATAAGTGTCTATTTATATATCATTTTCATATCAATTCGTCCATGTTTCTTTGCTATATTCCTTGGTATTTTAATGTTTTTGTGTGTTTTTGATGTTTGTAGGAGTTTTGGAGCAACTTGCACAAAAATGGAGTAAAACACTTCTTTTTCACCTCTGCTAGTCAACCATCTTCTCGGATTTAATTGTATTGATATACAATGAACCCGATGACATATTATATACCGTTGGAAAGCTCTCGAAGTCTATTTTCTGGAGAAATTTACGGTTTATAAATCCATTCAGTGTACCAAAAGTTGTAATCAAAACAGTGTGAGAAGTATAGAAATGTAATTCCACAAATCACTGTAGCATGTATAATACGGGACACTGTAGCCGGTTACTGTAGCAGAGTATTTAAACACATTTTAGGGTTTTATTTTCATAACTTGAAGAGGGGAGAACGTGGTGGAGGCTGAAGCTCTGAAATTCTTTCATCTCTTGGAGTTCTTGAAGGAGAAAGGAAGCTTGGAAAGAGGAAGAACTACAATCCAAAGAGAATTACATCAAATTTGCTAAGTTTTTCCCTTCCCTTTCATTTTCTGGAATGTCTCCATGTTGTATTGTATTTACCACGTTCTTAAACATGTGTAACTGAATCTGAATTGGTTGAGGGTGATTTCAAAGCCCCTGATATGGTTTTTGTAAGTTGATTGTGTAAGGAATTGTTATCCAATTCTCTAATTGAAGTTGCTTGTATTTTCCCATATCTAATGCTTATGATTGCTTGCTGATTGTATTTGGAATGGCCAACTGAATATAATCTGGTTGTTGTCTATTGCTAGACTAGAAATCTTGATCCGTAATTGTCTTGAATTTCTAATCATTAGTAGCAAAATTGTGATCAGAGATTGCAATTGGAGAATACAACCTAAGTTAAATAATCCGAGCTTGTGTGTTTATTGCTTAGATCAACCTATCTTTCTTATCGTAATGCATCCATTGAATTAAACTTTAGAGAGCTTGTTCTAGGTTGTTTAATGGATAGAGATTAAATAAAGAGCTTGTTTTGTTTAACAACAAAGTAAGGAAAGATTGGGGTAATAGAGCTTGTTATTATCTACGGTTGATAACTTCAATGCTGTAATTAGATGACAATTCTACAATTAATTCGCAAATCCATATCTTGTGGTAGAGAAGGATCCCTTAACCAGCTTTCTCCCATTGATTTTTCATTCAAATTTACTTTCTGTTTTGTTATTCTTTACTTGCATTCTTATTTCATTTAGTAAAGCATTCAACAAAAATTCCCCCCTGTTTAGTTTATTGTTGCTGGAAATAACAAATTCAATTAGAATCAATCCTCGTGGGAACGATAACTCACTCATCACTTTATTACTTGTGCGACTAGTATACTTGCTATTATAGGTTTGAGCTCTACATAGTCTTGAATGATTTATGTGTTTGTGGGTGATTTGAGCCAAATTATTATCCTTTATCATACCTTCACCCAAGCCAAACGTTACAAGCTTAATAAAGTCCTACTTGATCCTTGGTGTTGTGCATGTCTACATTAGTGGAGAGTGACTTGAAAAGCAGGCCTATGGAGTTCATTTATACACACATCTTCAATATTAAATATGATTCATTTTTATGCATAAACTCATCCGGGTTACAAGTGATTAGGTGAGAATGGCTCTACACACACACACTTGAGGAATTGAAGTGAAGCGAAACTAATCTTTGAGATAAAATTCTTGATCAAGTGCATTATTTTGAAGTTTTCCTTGGGTTATAATTAAGTACAATCTTTGAGGCCTATTTGCAAGTTGAAGCATTTGTGTGTTTTAATTTTTTCTTTGATTCTGTTTCGGTTTAGTTTTGTTTTCATATCGTTGTAGTTGCTCGAGGACTAGCAAAGTCTAAGTGTGGGGGAATTTGATAGGTGTCTATTTATATATTACTTTTCATATCAATTCGTCCATGTTTCTTTGCTATATTCCTTGGTATTTTTATGTTTTTGTGTGGTTTTGATGTTTGTAGGAGTTTTGGAGCAACTTGCACAAAAATGGAGTAAAACCCTTCATTTTCACCTCTGCTAGTCAACCATCTTCTCGGATTTAATTGTATTGATATACAATGAACCCGATGACATATCATATACCGTTGAAAAGCTCTCGAAGTCTACTTTTTGGAGAAATTTACGGTTTATGAATCCATTCAGTGTACCGAAAGTTGTAATCAAAACAGTGTGAGAAGTGTAGAAATGTAATTCCACACATCACTGTAGCATGTATAATACGGGACACTGTAGCACGTTACTGTAGCAGAGTATTTAAACACATTTTAGGGTTTTATTTTCATAACTTGAAGAGGGGAAAACGTGGGAGGAGGCTGCATTTCTGGATTTCTCTCATCCCTTGGAGTTCTTGAAGGAGAAAGAAGATTTTGAAAGAGGAGGAACTACAATTCCAAGAAGATTCATCTACAAAGAAGATTTTCAAAGAATTTGCTAAGTTCTTTCTTTCCTTTTCAATTCTGGAATTTCTCTGTATTGTATTTGTTATTCTGATTGAATATGTGTAACTAAATCTGAATTGGTTGAGGGTGATTTCAAAGCCCTTGATATGGATTTTGTGAGTTGATTGTGTAAGAAATTGTTATCCAATTCTCTAATTGAAGTTGCTTGTATTTTCCCATATCTAATGCTTATGATTGCTTACTGATTGTATTTGGAATGGCCAACTGAATATAATCTGTTGTTGTCTATTGCTAGATTAGAAATCTTGATCCGTAATTGTCATGAATTTCCAATCATTAGTAGCAAAATTGTGATCAGAGGTTGCAATTGGAAAATACAACCTAGGTTAAATAATCTGAACTTGTGTGATTATTGCTTAGACCAACCTATCTTTCTCATCGTAATGCTTCCATTGAATTAAACTTAGAGAGCTTGTTCTAGGTTGTTTAATGGATAGAGATTAAATAAAGAGCTTGTTTTATTTAACAACAAAGTAAGGAAAGATTGGGATAACAGAGCTTGTTGTTATCTACGGTTGATAACTTCAATGCTGTAATTGGATTACAATTCTATGTTAATTCACAAATTCATATCTTGTGGCAGAGAATGAACTCTTAACCAAGTGTCTCTCATTGATTTTTCACTCCATTTAACTTTGCTTTGTGTTATTCTTCATTTGCTTTCGTATTAAGTTTAGTTAATCAATCAACAAAACCCCCCCTGTTTAGTTTATTATTGTTGGAAAATAACAAATTCAATTAGAATCAATCCTCGTGCGAACGATATCTACTTATCACTTTATTACTTGTGCGACTAGTATACTTGCTAGTTTCAAACGCATCAAAGGCCTAAGAAGAGGCATACTGAAGAGTGTTGAAAACCCTAAGAAATAGGTGCACTTAAGAGTGTTTGAAGCCCTTAGAATAGGCGCACTGAAGAGTGTTACTAAATCCTAAGAAGTAGGTGCACTGAAGAGTGTTACTAAACCCTAAGAAGTAGGTGCACCAAAAAGTATCTTATTGTAAGCATCGTAAGGATGCTTTCTAGTCCTTGAACGGGCACATATGCCTTAGATGGGCACATCCGTCCTTGAATGGGCACGCGCCTTAGATAGGCATGTTCGCCTTTAGATGGGTACATTAGTGCCTAAATGGACACAGACTTTGCACAAATAGAAGGGAGTGGCAAGAAAGTTTGAAAGAAGGACGATGAAGTCGAAGATGATAAGAAGGAAGAAAAAAGACGGAGTAAGAATACTTTATCGACTTTTGTGTCTCACAAACCTTTCAAAAGTAGACCCTAAATGTAATCTATAGTAGAAAAAATTAGCAATTTCACACTATAAAATTTGCTCACCAGCTCTGTTTTGCTCTCCCTTAAACAAATCAACCCGCTTGGACTATTTTTTTAAACCTGAAACAAATAATTAATTAAATTAATAAAGCAATATAGAGGAATCAAAATATGTGTGTGTGTGTGTGTGTGTATTCAACGAAATGATAATTGAGCATGCATACCAATTAGCACATAAGATGAACATTACAAGCATGAATATTTGTGGGCCATGAATATGATGATTAGCGAAAGATACCAAGAGATATAATCAAAATCATATCAACTGAAATATTTATTTGCATCCCACTGAAGTTGATGCACACTTTTTTTACTCATTCTAGATCTAGAAGCTTGAATATTTGCTGGAGTCTCTCCTAGTCTCAATCTTTGCTTAAGCTCGACAATTTTTGTAGTTAATTACAAAAAACCAAGATGGCCAATTATTAAACTAGATAAAATAGAAGCAGTATACCAATTGAAAACCAATGTTAAAATACAAACCTACTTATCGGAGAGTCTTTGAATTTATGGATCAAATGCATTTACAGCTTCTACAAGATGATAATAGTCCCTCACAACCTAGTAGTTCAAGCTCATACACTCACTCCAAGTCTTCTTAACAATACCTAAAGTCTCCTAAACAGAAACGTGAATCCAAAAAAAGGAAAAAAAAAATAATGAGCATCACACAAAAAAAAATTCATCGAACGTATGGTGGGCATAGAATAATTGATAAAACAACAAAAATAAAAAAAAACCAAATAATTAGATAGAAAGTGGGAAATGACATCATTCAATGACGTCAATTTCTACTGTTTATGCTTTCTCTATATACATATATATTTATATATGAAACATAAATGTTATCATTTATAATAATTTTCTTTATGTTGTACTCATTCTTTTGATTAAACAATGAAGTTTGATATTCAAAACCATCAATGCCACCAATATTTTTATATAAAATATTCCAAAGTTCAGATTTAAGTTGGTGGAACCAAAAAAATAAAAGATTGGGATCAGATGCTTACTTTATGCATAAAGTTTTAAATCAGTACAAAACACTTAACATCAATTCCAAGATGGGGTGAGGGGAATCGTGTGGGATTTTAGTAGGAAATATACAACGTCCACTTTATGACTGATTTGGATTGAGTCCACTTTTGCATATTTTTATATAAAATCTCGTCTTCTGTATGGGAGGAGATTACAGCTAAGACTCTCATTGTTTGGCCATCTTCTGATTGGCTCACTCTACTTCATTGGGCTTCTCTTCATCTTCAGGGCAGAAAGAATTTTGAGCATATCCTTGCACGTTTGGTCTTTTCTGCCACAGTTTATTTTCTATGGTATGAGAGGAATGATCGTGTGTATCAGCAGCGTCGTCGGACTTGTCGTCAGGTGATTGATGAGATTTTTACCTTGGTTCGCTCTCGGCTTCTAACCTTGGAGGCCAAGTATGTGATCACTCCTCAACTTCGTGCCATATGGGGTCTTCATCATTAGTTTGTTTTCTTAGACTTTATTTTGCTAGTTGGGCTAATACGCCCTTTTGTTTTTATTGTTTGAGTGATCTTGGCTATGTTGTGGTTGGTTTTGGGCCTATGCGCAATCGTTTTGTCTGGGGCCTTTGGCTTTTATTCTGTTTATTCGTTTGAAGCCTTTGGGCTTTGTTATTTCCTTTTAGACTTGTGAGTACTAAATACTCTTCTTGGGGTATGCCCCTCGTATATTGTACTATCTTTTTTCTTTTTATGTGAATAGTAATTTTTTCAAAAAAAAAAGTCACAGAAAGCTATTTAAAACCAAAAAATTGGAAAATTAAAAAAATATATATATTCAAATCAAATCAAGAATCGGTGGAAAAAAAATCTTTATTTTTTATTATAGTAGTGTAGATAAAGATATGAAATACAACAATGAGAGAGAGACACCTGTTCAATAACACCAACTTCTTTTTTTTTATTACAAAAAGGTAGATTGAAGAGGGAGATCGGGAAATCTAAGAGTCAACACCGGCACAAAAGTTCTTAAATCTGAAAGAGAGATCGAAGAGGGGAATCTGAGAGCAAATCTAAGAGGCGAATCTGAGAGCAAATATGAGAGGGAAAGGGCTCAAGAAGAGGGAAGAAGAAAAGTTTTTTCATTCAAAAATGGTTAAGTACATATATGCATCATCATAAAATTGTGACAAAAAAATCTGCCGTACTCCTAGACGAGTGGGACGTATGAATTTGCTTGGGTTTGACTATAACATACAAGTCACTTTCCTAGAAACCGATTCAAATAAAGTGACACATAAACCCAATTTTCTTGTAGTGTTGATTCAAGGAAGTGGTACAGTATGCGTTAAACCATACCGTTACCTTCTAACAATAGTTTGTACTCCTCTCCAGTAAATTTGGTGAAAAAGAAGGACTACTCCTCGCGCATGTGCATTGACTATGACTCTCTTAACAGGATCACAATGGGAGATAAGTTTCCCATTCTTGTGATTGACGAGTTATTAGATGAATTGGGTGGTGCAAATTTTTTTTTTTACCAAGCTTAATTTACGGTCTAAAGATCATTAGATAAAATTATATAGAGAAGATGTCCATAAGTCTACATTTTGAATACATCACGGACATTTTGAATTTTTAGTAATGCCATTTGGGCTCACAAATGCAGCTTCTACCTTTCATTTATTGATGAATGATATTTTCAAAAAATACTTAAGAAATTCATTCTAGTATTTTATTGATTATATTTTGATTTTCAATATAATATCGGAAGATCATCTTTAACGCCTGTAAATTACCTTATTAACTCTTCAAGATCATCAACTTTTGTCAAAAAAGAGAAGTGTGCCTTCAGGATATAAAGAAATTAAGTATCTTGGCTATGTCATCACCAATGATGGAGTAGTTGTACATCCTAAAAAAGTTGTTGTTATGTTGGCATGGCCGAAGCCGAGTACATTGAAAGCCTTCCATAGGTTCCTTGGATTGACTAGGTATTACCGTAAATTCATTCAAAATTATGGGAAAATTGCCAAGCCACTTTGATGAGGAACGGGATCCCTTGAATTAAAAAAAAAAAAGAGAGGGAGATATAGACAGAGGAAATGGGAGAAATAATAGAAGAAATTGAGAAAGAAATAGAGTAAAATTGAGAGACAAAAATAATCTTTTATTCAAAAGATCAAAAACCTATATTCGACAACCTTTGAAATAAAATAATTAATGACACATATTTATGGTGTCAACAAATATAACTTAACTAGAAAATAGATTCTATTAGAAAAGTAGAATTAATTTAATTCCAACTAAACTAGAAAATATCAAGAATAACTCCTAATAGTAAACTAATTATTAGGATAAAAAAACTCATATTAGGATTACTCCTAATTTAGGAAGTCAAAATGCCTAATAATAGTCAAAATCCCTAAAGTCTAGTTGAAATCCCTAATTTTATTCCTAATTTTAATCTAATGGTTCCTACATCAATTCTCCACCGCTTGAAAGAACTCAACTCCTAGTGAGTTGTCAAAGAGGAAGTTGCAAATGCACAAGGAAACACCACGTCTTGTCTTGCACGAGCATCAGAAAGTAATCAACCCAAATCTTCTTTTGATAGTTGAATGGCATAGGCATACATGATTGAACCCTTGATGATGTGTCAATGCCCTTTGACAAGGAAATAATGATGTTCACCATGAAAGACTTTGCCAAAGATGTTGACCTACTGATAGGAGTAGATGAACCTAAATATAAATCATAACCTATGAAATCAACCTTTTGAGATGAAAGTAGATTTTTCAATTGGATTGTCTTCAATTATAGGCATAGCTTCACAAATAGACTCCATGTCATCATCAGAATTCATATCACACTTGATATCAAAATCACCTTTAGATTCATGTTCACCTTCAAGATCAATTTCCGTTGCGTCATCCTCACTAGATTCATCATCATGCTCATCTTCACTTGATGTAACCATATCTTCAAAAAGTTCATCCTTGGTAATTTGTTTTTGCACACAAGGCCTTGAGGGAAAGAAAGCGGTATCAATGGCAAAACTTTAATAAGAAGTCTAAGGTCTTCTTCAAAATAGGCATCCAATCTTCTCCCAAATGCATCAAGTCTATTGTTGAGACTAGCCCCTAGTCTATTTATGGCATCTACAATTGGAGGTTGAAGACGGTTGGCCATATTTAGGGACTTGGAGGACTATTCAGTGAAACTTTGGATGATCTTTTGACACCTTTGCAATGGAAATTTGAAGTTGGTGTTGAAGGACATACTATAGATTGCGACAAGGGGATTTTGATGGTGGTGGCTCTGAAAAATAACTCTGACATAAACAATAAATCCGATGTAAACAGTGATTTCGACAGTGAATAGTAACATTGGATGAATAGTGATTTTCAATAGTGAATAGTAATTTCAATGGTGAACAGTGCTCTATGTGAACAATAAACCTTTTTTTTTTTGGGTGAGGAATTGATAGGTGATGGGAGAAAAGTATACAAATGGGTTAAAGTTAAGTAATGGTGGTGGAAAATTTAAGGTTTATGGATTGACCTAAAAAAATAAATAATAAACAATATAGAGAGGATCAAAACCACGCTCTGATACCAATTAATGAGGACCGCGGTTCCTCGAATTAAAAGAAAGGGAGGAAGATATAGATAGAGGAAAATAGAGAAAATAATAGAAAAATTGAGGGAGAAAAATAATCCTTTATTCAAAAGATCAAAAATCTATATTCAACAAATATAGAAATAAAATAACTAATGACAAGCATTTATAGTGCCAACAAACAAAACTTGACTAAGAAACAAAATCTATTAGAAAATAGAATCTAATCCCAACTAAACTAGAAAATACCAAAAATAACTCCTAAACAAATAGTAAACTAATTATTAGGAAAATAACTGAAATTATGATTATTCCCAATTTAGGAAGTCAAAATGCCTAATAATAGCCAAAATCCCTAATTTATTAATATCCCTAAAATCTAATTGAAATCCCTAATTTTATTCCTAATTTTAATCTAATGGGTCCTATATCGCATTTAATCCAATGCTAAAGAAAAATGCATTCGCTTGGACTAAAGTTGCAGAGGAGGCATTCACATTTTTAAAGCAAGCTATGACATGAGCACCCATTTTGACACTTCTAGATTTTTCCAAGAAGTTTGTTGTGGAATGTGCGCATCACACTCTAGAGTAGGGTCTGTTTTAATGTAGGATCTCCTATTTCTTTTTTCAATTGTGCTTTGCATGGTAAACACTTGTTATATCCTACATACAAGAATGAGATGTTGGCATTAGTATTGGCTGTACAAAAAAGGAGGTCTTACTTATTGGGATGACAGTTCATTGTAAGAACTGATGAAAAGAGTCTCAAATATTTATGGTCTCAACGAATCACCACTGATGCTCAACAAAGATGGTTGTACAAACTCATGGGGTTTGATTTTATCTTTGAATATAAGAAAGGTAAGGAAAATATCGCTGCCGACATATTATCACAAAGACATGAAGATCATAAAATAGTGTTGGCTGTGATTTCTCATCAGATTCCAAATTGGACTAATGTTGTGAAAGAAGAAAAAGAATCCAACCCTAAAAAGGCTAGATGGATTAGTAAATGAAAGAGAGGTTGTGGGTCCATGGAATTGCCAAGAAGATGTGTTATTTACAACGGCAAAACTTATCTTGGAGTGGACTCATCTTTACTTAGAGATATTATTTCACAATTCCATAATAGCTCACATGAAGGCTACGTTAAGATAGCCGTAACATCTAAGCTAATTTTTATTGGAAAGGAATGCATAAGCAAATCAAGGAGTTTATTAGGAATTTTGACACATGCCAACGCAACAAACTAAAAATTTGCAATCCGTAGGACTTTTGTAACCTTTGCCGATTCCTAATCAGGTATGGAATGATATATCAATGGATTTTGTAAAGTGTTTGCCTATTTCAAAAAGGAAATATACTATAATGGTTGTGGTAGATAGATTATCTATATATTCTTATTTTGTTATGATATTTCATCCTTATATTGCCTTCGGAGTTGCTCAAATTTTCTTCAAACATGTCTTCAAGCTCCATGGTATGCCAAGGTTAATAGTGTGTGGTAGAGATAAAACGTTCAAAAGTACTTTTTGGTCTGAATTATTTCATTTAAATGAAACTGATTTTAATCATAGTTTGACCTACCATTCTCAAATGGATAGTGATGAACACTTAAAATTGTATGATTTAATTCATCTTCTTACACTAACTTAGGCATATTAGTAGATTTTATGTTTAATTACATCTTTTCTTACAGGTTTGGTAAAAAGAGGCATAACTTCTATCTGTAGATCAGAATAATTCAATTCTTGATTCTGTGGAAAGCTGGTTTAGTTCTCTACAAAATTGTATTATAAAAGAATTATGAAATGCATACCTTAGATAGGCCAAAAATGGGTTTAAAGCAACCCATCTGTAGTTCCCGCCCAGCTTGACCATCCTTTAGTTTTTTGACTATATCTTTTGAAATACTTATCTAATACATAAAAGTTTTAACTTTCTAGTGATCTGAGAGAAATATCTACAACTTTCATGAAGACACTTGAAAAAAGTTACGAATCTTTTGGCACCAAAATTAATGGTCAAAGTGGGATGTGTTGGAACCCAAGTCAACAAAATATTTGACATTTGTCTCTTATGTAATTTGACAATTTTGCCCCTCTAGTGTATCTATAAATAGATGAGTGTTGTGACTCACTAGGCATCTTAGTCTTTGGCTAAGGTCATATTGGCTATTTGCTAAGATCATCTTGGCTCCTGGCCAAGGTCCCTAACATTGTTGTTCTCTCTTTGTATTTTGTTCTTACAATGTCACGAGTAGTTCTTTTCTTCTTTCATTTCATTTCATTCCTTTTCTTTTCTTGCATTATGTTCCTTTAATTTCTTCATATGTTAAGGTAATAGGGTGAAACTCTTAGTGAGAAATCAATGATTTACTAGACTCTGAAACAAGGGCTTAAAATTGTATTTGTAAGTTGTTTACATTTAATGTCTTATATTTTTCTTCTTATTTTGTGTTACTTGTTTATGGATGCCTATGTGTACTTATTTTTTTCTTTTGTTTTAATTGTTTATGGATGCTATGCCACCTATTTCTCTTTTATTTTTCTTGTTTATGGATGTGTATGCCACCTATTTATTTTTCTTTAGTGTCACTTGTTTGTGGATGGCAATGCTACCTACTTCTTGTTCTTTTAGGTTTCTTGTTTATGGAGGGCTATGCCACCTATTTCTTCTCACTGTTCTTTTAATTATTGTTGATGGTTGGCTTTGCCATCTATTTCTGTTATATTATTATTCTCTCAACCTTTCCATCTTGTGATGTGGGGATCTTGATCTATTATAGACAACATGATGGTTGGCATAATAGATGCTTTGGAACCCATTTACAAGAGTGTGTTACTTTTTTTTATGTTGTTTATTTACCTATTACATCTTGTGATGTAGGGATCTTGATATATTGTAGGCAACATGATAGTTGGCATAGTAGATACTTTTGAACCTATTTACAAGAGCGTGTTATATTTCTTGTTTATTTTCCCATTCCATTTTGTGATGTGGGAATCTTGATCTATAGTAGACAACCTGGTGGTTGGCACAATAGATGCTTTTGAACCCATCCATGACAGTGCATTAATTTCCTTCTATGTTGTTTATCTTGTAATGTGGTAATCTTGATATGTTGTAGACAACATTATGGTTAGCACAGTAGATGCTTTTGAGCCCATTTACAAGAGTATGTTAATTGTTCATAACTTAATATAGGGAAGCATGAATAAATAGTTGAATTTATCACTAACTAATACACCAAGAGTGGATCCCTTAACCTTATATGCATTTTATTGTTGAGCACATTTTATTCATGATTGTTTAATTTATTTTCATCCTCACAAATCAAAAAAATTTGGGAGGTAGGTTAGAGTTGCTTTATATTTTCCTTTCATTTGGCAATCCTCGTGGGATTAACCTCATATATTGTCTGATATATACTCTAATAGATTCGTGCACTACGAGTTAATTAAAACAACAAGTTTCTAGCACCATTGCCAAGGATTGCAACAAAATTGTTGTTTAGGTCTAGGTAATTCTTCCACTAGTTATAATTTAGGAAAAAAAAAAAAGCATCGTTGTTTTTGTGTGTTTTTGTTTGTTTCCATCATTAAATAATGTATGGTGAAAATTTCTTACAATTAAATGAGGGTAAAACTGGGGAATCCTTAGAATCCTTGGTTGAAAGGGATAGGAGTTCTTACACAACAAAAATGGGAGGAATGGAATCCTTAGAATCCTTGCTTTAAAGGCATAGGAGATCTCACACACCAAAGTAGGGAGGAAATTATGAAGTAAGTGATGACACAGACTTGACAATTGCCTTAACTAACCTTACTAGAAAGTTAGAAGCCTTAACTTTAAGCCAAACCTTAAACCTTTTTAAAGCATGTGCTAGTTCATTTCATAATGCACAATCTTGTTCGTCCATACAAGTTTATCAAGAAGCATTCTGTAGGAAAGCCAATGCTCTTAATTTTTATGGGAATTCATCAGACAGTCCATTTGCTCCCATATATAGTCCAAACTATAGAAATCACCAAAATTTTCATCGAGACAAAACTAGCATCCAATAAATCAATGATAAAAACAATTTGTCCCTCAATATGACCAATATTTGCCAGTTCCTTAATATGATCGTATTTTCGGGACACCACAACAAAGAAAGACCTCTCTAGAAGATACCCTAAAACAGTTCATGCGAGCAACCTGACAAGCAATCATGCACTTGCGACTTAATTAAAATAACCATAGATAGCCAAAGTGAGGAGGTTAACAAGATTCTAAAAATGTATTTAGGGTGTTTCACTAGTGAAGAACCTAGGATTTGGATCAAATGGTTGTGGTGGGTAGAATTTTGCTATAATACTAGTTGGCAATGAGCAACTAAGAGGACTCCCTTCAAAGTGGTTTACAGATGGTAGCCTCCTTCCTTACTAACCCATGTTCCTGGTACTAAGGGTGGCAATTTTCGACACGACACGCGAACATGACTTGACACGAGACGGATTTAAGCGAGTTTAGGTTTTGGCTTATCCGTGTTTGTGTCGTATTCGTGTCGAAGATGTCAACCCGTTTAATAATTGTGTCGTGTTCGGGTTGAGAGTCTTCAACACGCGAACACGATTATGACACGACACGATTATGACACGAACATGTTTACGACACGCGTAACACCAATAACACGAATACATATTTAACACAATTAACACGAATATTGACATGATTACAAAATAATATTAAATTTAATATTTTAATTTTAGACATTTTAGTCCTCATATTAATCCAAATTTTAAAATAAGTATATAATTTTAAAACGTAATAAAGTTTAAAGCTCAGGGTAATTTTGTCATTTAACCAAAACTGAAACAGTGAAACCTAATTGACTAATTCATTCAAAATTGGAAATGGAAACGGGAAACCTAATTTGTGAACAAAACTTTCTCTCCTCACCACCGCCAGCCATCTGCTATCCTCCGCTAATCGTCACGGCTTCAACTGCTCAGCACCATCGCTCCACCATCTAGTCCTCCCCTTCCAGTGACCACACACTCCAGTCTTCCAGTCTTCGTCACGATCACAGGCCATAGCCAAGGGAAGCTGCCTGCAGCCTTTCTCCATCTCCTATCCTTATTGCCGCCAGCCATCGCAACTTCACCACCCTCCACCATCCAATCCTCTCCCTGTCCTCAAGCTGTGACCACAGCCCTCCAATCGTCTTGGCCCATGATTCACAAACACACTGTAAGTTCATCAAATAAAAATAGTTTGGCTTTGTTGTGGTTCTGGAGCTAGAGCTCGACCTGATGTGCTTGCTTAATTTTCTCCTTCTAGGTTGTTGCGACGAGAACTTGATGAACACTTAAATATGCATGTTTAATGAGAGTTTAGTTCATCATATTGCATTAATAGTGTCATTAAATTCCTCAACTTAAGCATATTTGTAGCATTTGCATCTTTGGAATTAATTTCTCTTAATTTTGGTTTTGTTACAGGTTCGGTAAAATGGGCATAACTCTCTATTTATAGATCAGAATGGTGCAATTCTTAATGTTTTGGAAAGCTGATTTAATTTTCTACAAGATTGCATTTCACAAGCATCATCAAATTCGGGCTCTTAGTGGACCAAAATTGGGCTTGAAGTGAACCCATCTACAGTCTCGGCCCAGTCTGACCAGGCCTCAGTATTTGGACCGTATCTCTCAAAATACGTATCCAAATTGTGCAAATCAATATGTTCTAGAAAGCTGAGAGAAATATCTACAACTTTCATGAAGACATGTGATTAAAATTCACAACATTTCGATGTCAAAATTGATGGTCAAAGTCGGTGCCTAATGATCCCAATTGTCAAAGATATTTACAACTAATATTTGACAATTATGCCCTTGTAATTTGACAAGTTTGCCCCTGGATGTATCTATAAATAGAGGTGCCTTGTGACCCATTAGGGCATCTTGGCTTGGCTGGAACATTTTGGCTTTGGCTAGGATCTTGTATTGTGTTTTGTGTGTTTATGTTATTAATGAATTTCTTTTTCTTACATTTTATTTTCTTTCTATTATAATGTTCTTCTAATTTCTCTTTTGCTAAGGTGAAAGGGTGAAACCCTTGATATGAGAATAAGGATTCTCTAACCCTTAATATGTGCTTAATAATCTTAATCTTATAATGTTTATTCAATATGATTTATATTTAATTTCTTAATCAATCTTGACACCACTCGTAAAGTGGAGGTCTTGATCCATTGTCGACAATCTTGGCACATCAAATGCTTGGATCCTTTCTAGATGATGTATGGTTCTTCTTTACCGACACGAATCTAGTTAGGAACCTTGATTTGTTGTAGACATATGGTGATTGGCACATTGGATGCTTGAACCCATTTACAAGAAGTGGTATAAATATTGGTAATGAAACAAATATAATTCATATAACTAAAATGGGTTAATTATCCTTATTTGAAATATCAAGGGCGGATCCCCTAACCTTAGCCTTCATTGTTATTGTGTTAATTCCTCTTGTATTTTAATTATTCTATTGTTTATGAACTTTTTATTTTATTTACTATGGTAGGTTCTACCACCTTATGAAATTGTTCTTTAATTTACTATGGTTGGTTATACCACCTATTTCCATGGATGGTTTTACCTCCTCTTGCTTTTTGTTTTATATTTGAATGGTCGGTAATACCACCTACCATCTTACATACTTGTTGATATTATCATGTCACCTCTTTGAATCATCCATATCACATTTGTTTAGCTTATAATTTGTAACGCTTAAATTCCCTTCCTCGTGGATCGACCCCGGTCTCACCGGGTTTTATTACTTCGACACTCCTATACTTGGGAGATAATCCTTTTTTGGATGTGATCAAGTTTTTGGCGCCGTTGCCTAGGGAAGTACAAAATTTGGGCGTAAAAATTGTAAGTATTCTTTTTCTATCCTTAGATCTAAATTTTTTAATTTTGTAAAAAATTTTTTTTGTGTTCATTTTTCCTCTTTTTTTCTCCTTTCTTGCATGAAAATTGCGTCAACGAATCCTACAGTGGTAGACTTGTTAGAACATAATAAATCATCTTCCTGTTAGAAAACATGGCCGACAATCATGGGAAATATTCTACGGATGCCGGGGACAACCGTGCAACAAAATGAGCCAAACCAACAAGAAACCCTCAACGACTACATGCAATCGGTAAGGAATAGGCAACATCTTGTGTAGTTTCTCCTCCAGATTCAATCCATTTCAATTTCAAACCAAGTTTTGTTCGAATTCTACCCACTTTTCATGGCCTTGACATGGAGAACCCATATTCGCACTTGAAACTCTTTGAAGAGGTATGTAGCTCCTACACTGACCCAAATTGTAGCATAAACGCCATTAGATTAAAGCTTTTTCCTTTTTCTTTAAAAGATAAAGCTTAGACCAACATGGGGCTACAAAAGTTTGAGGTCGAATTACCATAAGTTCATGAAGGATGGATGTGGATGAAACAACAATTTTTAAAAAAATTTTTTCCTACCCATAGAACAAATTCTCTTAAAAGATAAATTTCTGATTTCTCTCAAAAACAAAGGGAAACCCTTTACCAATGATGGGATAGGTATAAGGAACTACTTAATACCTGTCCTCACCATGGGTTTGAAACTTGGAGAATAGTTGCACATTTCTATGAAGGGTGAACACCTCAAGATAGGCAACTAGTGGAATTAATGTGTAATGGAGAATTTAAAGAAAAAGATCCTGAGGAAGCACTTGACTTCCTAGATTCCTTGGCAGAAAAGGCACAAAATTGGGACACTGCTGGCACCTATGAGGTACCAAGCAAGGCCCAAACCTCGACATCCAATAGAGGTATTTACAATCTTAGGGAAAACCATGACCTTCAAGCCAAATTTGCATCCCTAGCTAGAAAAGTCGAGGCTCTAGAGATGAAAAAGAGTGGTCAATTGAAATCTATTCAAGAAAATGTCTGTAACATTTGTGATGACAATGACCATTCTGCTGATGATTGCCCAACTTTGCCTGCCTTTAGGGAATGTCTTCATGAAGAAGCCAATGCCTTGAACACTTAGAAAAGGCCAAATCACAATCCATATTCACAAACCTACAATCCTGGTTGGAGAAATCATCCAAATTTTAGCTGGAAAAATGACAATCATGCACAATCTTCACAAGTCCCTTTTCAAGCACAACAAAATTTTCAAATTCTCATGATCATGGCATATTGCCTCCTCCTCTAGGAATGACCTTCAAGAAAACATGCATTCATTCATTACAAAGCAAGAGACTTTAAATAGCCAAACTGCTCAAACATTAGCAAATTTGTCAGAAACTCTTGCAAAATTTGCATCTACATTTAGCATCCAAGAGAAGGGAAAATTTCCTTCTCAAACATTGCAAAACCCCAAAGTTCAATCTAACTCAAATGCAGGAAGTGCAAGTAACCATTACTTTGACCAAGCCAAGTCAGTCATGACCCTTCGCAATGGTAAAGTTGTTGAAAAACACATTCCTAACCCTTGTGAGAAAGAAGAAGAATCGATCTTTAAAGGGCAGGAAGAGGTTGCCAAACCAACACCTAGTGAAGAGGAAACCATATCCTCATCTGTGCCTCCATTTCCTCAAGCATTAGCCACACAAAAGAAGCAAACTCACAATTCCAAAATCTTTGAAATTTTCAAACAGGTAAAAGTCAACATTCCCTTGCTTGATGTGATCAAACAGGTACCTTTTTATGCAAAATTTTTGAAAGACTTGTGCACTGTGAAAAGAAAACTGAATGTGAAAAAGAAGGCCTTTCTAGTAGAGCAGGTAAGTGCTATTCTTCAAAATAATAATACGGTGAAATATAAGGATCCAGGTTGTCCTACAATTTCATGTGTTATTGGAGACCATAAAATTAAACAAGCTTTACTTGATCTTGGTGCTAGTGTGAATTTGCTTCCATACTCGGTTTTTCAAAAACTCAATCTAGGTGAGTTAAAACCGACTTCTGTGACTCTTTTGCTTGCTGATAGATCAATTAAAGTACCACGAGGAGTAGTAGAAGATGTGTTAGTTCAAGTCGATAAATTCATTTACCCAGTAGATTTTATTGTCTTGGACACACAACCAGTGGAAGTATGTAATTCAATCCCTGTCATTTTAGGGCGTCCATTTCTAGCTACCTCTAATGCTTTGATTAATTGCAGGAATGGAGTCATGAAGCTATCATTTGGGAACATGACATTGGAACTTAATGTTTTTAATATGTGCAAACAACCACATGAAGAAGAAGATGAAATTGAGGAGGCGAATATGACTCGAATCTACTGTGGAAGATCACATCCAAAAGGGAGTTCTTCTGACCCTTTGGAAACTTGTTACGCGAATTCGTTAGTATATCAAGTATGAACTAGAACATGATCTTTCTTAATATACAGATCTTTTGATGATTGTGCACAGGTGTTGGAAAAACGGCCACAAAATCAATGATTTGAAGAATTGGGGCAAATGAATGAAAGATAGGAAGAGGAAAAGCTCCTAAAGTTAGACATTGAAGCCCTCTAATGAGGATATGAAAATGTGCATATTTGGGGAGAAATCAGAATATCCTACTGGCTGGTAATTCTTCATCCCTCACATGCGAGCAACAACTTTAAGTGATAGAAGTGATTAAAAGGCATAAAAATGCAATTGGTTGGACTTTAAAAGATATAAAAGGCATTAACCCTTTAATTTGCACACATAGAATACATTTAGAGGAAAATGCCAAAACATCTTAACAACCTCAAAGGAGATTAAATCCACACATGAAAGAGGTCATTAGGGCTGAAGTTCTTAAACTACTTGATGTGGGAATTATCTATCCTATTTCTGATAGTAAGTGGGTAAGCCCTACACAAGTAGTACCTAAAAAATCTGGCATTACAGTTGTTAAAAATGAAAAAGGGGAATCATTGCCAACTCGTGTTTCATCTAGTTGGAGGACGTGCATTGATTATAGAAAATAAATGCGTCACTAGAAAAGACCATTTTCCCTTACACGTCCTTGACAATATTCTTGAAAAGGAGTAGTCAGGAAACACTACTATTGCTTTGTCGTGATGGACTACTCAGGCTACTATCAAATCCCCATGCCACTTGAAGACAAGAAAAGATCACATTTCACGTGCCCCTTTCGGCACTTTTGCATTTAGGAGAATGCCTTTTGGGCTTTGTAATGCTCCAGCTACTTTTCAAAGATGCAATGTTAAGCATTTTCAGTGACATGGTTGAGCATTGTTTAGAAGTTTTTATGGATGATTTAACTGTCTTTGGAAACTCTTTTGATAATTGTCTTGAAAATTTAGAAAAAGTCCTAAAAAAGGTGTGTAGAAAAAGGTCTTATTTTGAATTGGGAAAAATGTCATTATATGGTCACTTCAGGAATTGTTTTAGGTCATGTGGTGTCTTCTAAAGGAATTGAAGTGGATAAAGCAAAAGTGGAATTAATCTTCCCATTTGTGCCTCCACCCCAGAAAACAGTTAAAAGAGGTTCGTTCATTCGTAGGGGTCATGACTGGATTTATGGAGTTCATAAGAAATTTCAGTGCTATATCTAACCCTCTTTGTAACCTCTTAATAAAAGATACTTCCTTTGAATGGACTCAAGAATGTCAAAATGCCTTTGATACCCTAATTGGACTTTTAACAACTGCTCCAATTATGCAATCTCCTAATTGGTCCTTGCCTTTTGAATTGATGTGTGATGCAAGGGACTATGCCGTTGGTGCTATCTTAGGACAAAGAAAAGAAGGTAAGCCTTATGTAATATACTATGCAAGTAGGACTTTAAATGATGCACAAATGAATTACACAACAACTGAGAAAGAACTAATTGCAGTAGTATTTGCATTGGACAAATTTCGATCTTATTTAATTGGCTCTCCAACAAATGTTTACACTGACCATGCAGCTGTGAGATATTTAATGTCTAAACAGGATGCAAAACCTAGATTGATACGATGGATCTTATTGCTCCAAGAATTTAACATCACCATAAAGGATAAGAAAGGAGCTGAAAATGTCGTTGCTGATCATCTTTCAAGACTAACGACAGAGACATTAATTGAAACTCACCTATCAATGATTCTTTTCCTGATGAATTTTTATTTTCCGTTGCTACTGTACCTTGGTTTGCTAACATTGTAAATTTTCTTGCAACAGGGAAAATGCCACCTCATTGGAATGCTCAAGACAAAAGAAAATTTTTAACCGAGGTGAAAAAGTTTTACTGGGATGACCCATATCTGTTCAAATATTGTCCAGACCAAATAATGAGAAGATGCATACCCGACAATGAGGTAAGTAGTGTCATTAACTTTTGTCATTATGAAGCATGTGGAGGACATTTTTCATCTAGAAAAACAGCTGCTAAGATCTTGCAATGTGGATTTTATTGGCCCACCTTATTTAAAGATGCACATGCATTTTGCAAAACGTGTGAAAATTGTCAAAAATTGGGATCTATTTCAAAAAGAAACATGATGCCGTTGAATCCCATTCTCGTCGTTGAAATCTTTGACTGATGGGGTATTGATTTTATGAGACCCTTTCCACCGTCATTTGGTTTTGTGTACATCCTTGTTGCAGTAGACTATGTTTCAAAATGGGTCGAGGCACTTCCATGTCGAAACAATGATCACAAAACAGTTGTCAAATTCTTGAAGGAGAATATCTTAAGTAGATTTGGAATTCCTCGAGCCATTATTAGTGATGGGGGTACACATTTTTGTAACAAACCATTTGAAACTTTAATGAAGAAATATGGAATAACCATAAAATTTCTACACCTTATCACCCACAAACAAGTGGACAAGTTGAATTAGCTAATAGGGAGATAAAACAGATCTTAGAAAAAACGGTTAACCCAAATCGTAAAGATGGGTCTTTAAGACTTAATGATGCACTATGGGCTTACCGAACTGCTTTCAAAACATCATTGGGAATGTCTCCTTATAGATTAGTTTATGGAAAACCTTGTCACTTGCCTATGGAAATTGAACATAAAGCTTATTGGGCCATTAAAACATTCAACACAAACTTGAATGATGCTTGCAAATTACGAAAACTCCAACTGAGTGAACTTAAAGAAATCAGGAATGAGGCTTATGAAAATTCTAAAATCTACAAAGAAAAAATGAAGGTTTTTCATGATAAATCCATTGTTAGAAAATCTTTTGAACCTTCACAAAAAGTTCTTTTGTATGATTCAAAATTGCATTTGTTTTCTGGTAAACTTCGGTCACGTTGGACTGGGCCTTTCATTGTTAAAAATGTTTTCCGTCATGGAGCATTTGAAATTGAGGACCCAAAGAATGGTCATGTGTTTAAAGTTAATGGACAACGGTTAAAACCATTCTTTGAAAATTTTGACCAAAATGAAGAGTCCATTGCTTGAGTCGATCCTTTTTAAGGATTGATTTTTCCCGGTCAAGTGGCGGATACGGTACTCCGTGACATTTAAAGTCGGTTTTTCAGTTCCCTAAAAACTGTTGCTCACCTTGCATCCATTTTCTTCTCTCTTATTTTCTTCACATGGATACCATTCTCTCCAAATTGCACAAACATTTTCCCTCTCTTCCTCAAAATGATTTGCTTAAAATTTATAAAGCTCGTGCAGAAAGAATAAGGTTGTTGATGCGTAAGGGTATTCCTGCTGATTTAAGATGGTTAATTGAAGCCAAGGTTTGATTCTCTTATGAGTTTTCAGATAATCTTGTTTCCCATATGCCAGGTTTGGGAAAAAGCTCTTATGCCAAAAAGCGAAGAGCGAAAAGGTTACAAGTTTGTCCCAGATGTGCAAGATGGACTTGTAACCAGCGTTGCCGCTCCTTGGGATATTTGTCTAACAATCGAGAGGATAAATTACAGTTCATCAAGAATGGACTGAGTAAGGAGTCTTTGGATGATATCCGAACGACTCTTGAGACGCATTCTTGTGGACTTGTGCAGCGTGAAATTTTTAATTTGTGGACACAATTTCGAGATGAGCAGGAACGCTATAGTCTTGGGAATCTGACTCAAAACGACCCTGTTTGCCAGTTTATAAGAAAACTGGATGGGAAGCATATCCCCAACTCATAGAAGGTGTTTAAGCCGGTTCTGGACGTAAAACCAGAGGAAGATGTGAGCCACAGTCACAACTACCTGTACATATGCATGCGTGCCATCATTTTTGAACTTTAATGCCTATTAGTTGTCATTTTTTTAATTTGTTTGACTTATAGTGTCTTATTTCATCATCTTTTTGAATTTTTATGCATTCGTGTCAAATTTTTCAACAAGCAACTGAGCTACCTATTTGGATGTCATCATTAGCATATCTTTTTGCACTCCATAAATACCACATCTCTTGTTCTCTTCTTCACACATAGTTAGAGAGTTGCATAAACATGGAGGGAACTTCAAAACATCGAATCCAAAGGATATGTGTATTCTGTGGATCTCGACCAGGGTAAAAGTGAAGAGTTTGTAGAGTAGCAAATTATCTTGGTAGGCTACTGGCTGAAAGAAAGATTCATGTGGCTTATGGGGGAGGTAGCCTCGGGTTAATGGGTTGTGTGTCAACAGCTGCACATGTAGGAGGTACTCAAGTTTTATGAGTTATTCCTAAAGCTTTGGCTGTAGAAAGTATTGTTGGAAAAACGGTTGGGAAGGAGTTACAGGTCTCCTCTATGCATGAACGCATGGCACATATGCTCATCAATTCAGATGCCTTTATTGCTTTACCAGGTGGCTTTGGCACTCTTGAAGAAATTTTTCAAATTGCCTCTTGGGCCCAACTGAATCTCCATCAAAAACCCATAGGTTTGTTGAATGTCAAAAATTTCTTTGATCCTTTGATAAGTTTTGTTGATGCAGCTGTGGAACAGAATTTTATCCCTCATTCAGCGAGAAAGATCCTTATTTCTGCCACTTTTGCTGGTGAGCTACATGACAAATTACAAGAAGTTGAGTATGAACCTGACCCAGCTAGTACTCAAATTAATTGGGCAGGAGGGCAAAACAAAAAGTGCAAATTGGATTTGAATCTCCGTTTGTAATTTTTTCTTCTTGTCTTTTATTTTATTTTATTTTATTTTTAGCATGTTATTTTATGAGTCTTTCATGTCATCTCTCTTGAATAACAGAAGCTTCAGGTAATGTCTCCTGTACTTTATCTCTCTACATTTAAACATTGAGGACAATGTTTCATTTGGTTGGGGGGGAAGGATAGTAGACATAAGTGTGTCTTGAAATTTTATTTTTTCTTGCAAAAAAAGAAAAAAAAAGCGAGTTAGTAATTAGATTCAGAGTGCGGTGTAAGGAGTTCAAATCCTTTTGAGACGCATTCTGGGTCAGGAATGGCAGAGTAGGGAGGACCAGTTTGAACTCTTGAAACCCATTCTAACCAATTTGTCATTTTATTCTTGCATTTTTGAAGACTTATTTGATATTATTTAGTCTTGATTTTTGAATTTTATAACAAGGAGGTCTTATTCATTTCATTTTGAATCATTCAAATCTATAAACTCTCACAACCTTATCATTTAATAAATTGTGTGCTTATGTGCTCATTAAGCAAGTATCTATGAATCTTTTTTCACACACACACATACCTTGATGTATGATTGTGGGTGGCGAAATGAAATATTGCAATATTTGAGTTCTTTTGTTTTATTTAGGATAACAACAAAAGGAAGGGGAAAGTTTAAAAAAAAATGAAAAAAATGAAAAATGAAAAAAAAGAAAAAAGAGAGAAAGCAATGGTGGATAAGTTTGGCCTCGTAGCCTCCTTAATTCGAGCAATTAAGCCCGAGGGGTGTCTCAACACCTAATACCCTAAGACCAACTGGTTTGGGAGCTATTGGCCCAAAGCTCGCTACATGGAATAAGGAGAAAGCTTAATGGGATTGAACATTGCACTATCTACAAGTTTCTAAGCAAAAATAAAGCATCGGCAACCCGAGTCGTTAAGCTCGAAGGGGTGTCTTAACACCTAATGCCTTAAGGCCAACTGGTCTGGGAGCCATTAGCCTAAGGCTCGCTACATGGGTTAAAGATGCATTCTTTCAAAAAAAAAAAGAAGAAAAAAAAAAGAAAAACATGTATAAAATGAATGAATATCCCATACCTAAGGTTGTTAGCCTTAACAAATACTAGAACCGATATTGCTTATTTCTAATAAGCCCCATAGTCATGTGTCAACTGAGCACAAAAGAAGGTTTGTGGATATCTTGACTTAAGGGTATATGAGTCATTAAAAAAAAAAATCAGTTGAGAGTTTGTTTATTTGGATAAAATCAAGGAGAGTGCAATAATGACCACCTTGGATGAAAAATTCTATAAATCACTACTAAATAATAACGCTTTAATTGCTAGGGACTAGCAATAAGCTAGTTGGGGGGTGTGATGAACACTTAAATATGCATGTTTAATAAGAGTTTAGTTCATCATATTGCATTAATAGTGTTATTAAATTCCTCAACTTAAGCATATTTGTAGCATTTGCATCTTTGGAATTAATTTCTCTTAATTTTGGTTTTGTTACAGGTTCGGTAAAATGAGCATAACTCTCTATTTATAGATCAGAAGGATGCAATTCTTAATGTTTTGGAAAGCTGATTCAATTGTCTACAAGATTGCATTTCACAAACATCATCAAAATCGAGCTCTTAGTGGACCAAAATTGGGCTTGAAGTGAACCCATCTACAGTCTCAGCCCAGTCTGACCAGGCCTCAGTATTTGGACCGTATCTCTCAAAATACGTATCCAAATTGTGCAATTCTAGAAAGCTGAAAGAAATATGTACAACTTTCATGAAGACATGTGATTAAAATTCTCAACTTTCATGACGAGTGGTGCCTAATGATCCCAATTGTCAATGATATTTACAACTAATATTTGACAATTATGCCCTTATGATTTGACAAGTTTGCCCCTATATGTATCTATAAATAGAGGTGCCTTGTGACCCATTAGGGCATCTTGACCTTGGCTGAAACATTTTGACTTTGGCTAGGATCTTGTATTGTGTTTTATGTGTTTATGTTATTAATAAATTTCCTTTTTCTTGCATTTTATTTTCTTTCTATTATAATGTTCTTCTAATTTCTCTTTTGCTAAGGTGAAAGGGTGAAACCCTTGATATGAGAATAAGGATTCTCTAACCCTTAATATGTGCTTAATAATCTTAATCTTATGATGTTTATTCAATATGATTTATATTTAATTTCTTAATCAATCTTGACACCACTCGTCAGGTGGAGGTCTTGATCCATTGTAAACAATCGTTGACACATCAAATACTTAGATCCTATCTAGACGTCGTGTAGTTCTTCCTTACCGACACAAGTCTAGTTAGGAACCTTAATTTATTGTAGACATATGATGATTGACACATTGGATGCTTGAACCCATTTACAAGAAGTGGTATAAATATTTGTAATGAAACAAATATAATTCATATAACTAAAATGGGTTAATTATCCTTATTTGAAATATCAAGGGCGGATCCCTAACCTTAGCCTTCATTGTTATTGTGTTAATTCCTCTTGTATTTTAATTATTCTATTGTTTATGAACTTTTTATTTTATTTACTATAGTAGGTTCTACCACCTTATAAAATTGTTCTTTAATTTACTATGGTTGGTTATACCACCTATTTCCATGGATGGTTTTACCTCCTCTTACTTTTTATTTTATATTTGAATGGTCGGTAATACCGTCTATTATCTCACATATTTATTGATATTATCTTAACATTTCTTTGAATTATTCATATCATATTTGCTTATCTTATAATTTGTAACGTTAAAATCCCCTTCCTCGTGGATCGACCTCGGTCTCACCGGGATTATTACTTCGTCACTCCTATACTTAGGAGACAATCCTTTTTTTTTTTTTATGTGTCAGTAATTTAACCCCTGCTGCTAGACAATTTCTGAATTTAGCATTATCGGCCTGCAGAAAATAAAAAAAGAAATTAGGCCAAGTTAATATGAAAAATAAATCAACGAATACCATAATTAAATAAATTATAGGAATATATCAACGAATTACATTGCAAAAGTTGACTACTTCCTTTTCCCAATACCATAATTAAGTAGTCAACAATGGTGGCTTGTGTACTAATTTAAAAAGGATACCATATTTAATTAAGCAGTCAATAATGGTGGCTTGTATACTAATTTAAGAAGGATACAAGATACAACAAAAATGCACATCATGAATAGGTCTCTATCATTGCCCCTTTGAATCTACAGTTGCCCAAACCTTTGAAACAATAACAACAATGAAGTAAAGATGCGGTACTGGAACTAAGAAATAACACGAAAACCAAAACTTGGACCAAAATGCTTTATCGTTTTCTTTTCATTTAAATTTCACATGGTGACAAATGCACATGATAAGATATGAGAAACAATATAAAGCAAATGCACATGAACTAACAAACAAATGCACATGATAAGATATGAGAAAATCAGATAAGATTTCACATGCTGACAAATATAAAGCTAAACTGAATGGTGGGCCAAAAAAGAACTAAGAAAAAGAAATAAAGAGAGAAGACCCAAAACCTGCAAATTTGTTGCATGATAAAGCCTTCCATGTGTTGGAACTTCTCATCATGATCCATCTTCTCCACAAACCATTAATAAAATAAGTAAAATAAATATCAATATCAAATAAATGTCACACTATAAAATAATAATAATAATAACAACTACAAAATAAACTACAAGATCTTGAAGTAGCTAGGATACAAAAAAAGGAGCAATAAGAACTTGGAATCAATTTATCAACTTCTTCAGCAGGCAAGCCATAGCATAATGTTACGGCCCGCCAAGTTCCTTGCTAGAGTTGGCCCAATTACACAAGGCTTGGCCTAATCCAAGCCCATCTTCCGAAAGCTTTAGCTAGTTGGCATCCATTGTACATATCTTCTAGATGGTCCAACTAGCCGTTATAATATAGCCGTTGGAAACTAGCCGTTATATAGCCGTTAGGAAACTAGCCGTTATATAGCCGTTAGAAAACTATCTGTTATGTAGCCGTTAACTAGCCGTTATGGAGGAGGTGACTCACTATAAAAACCCCTCCAAGGCTCATTTGTAAGATATCCAAGCTAATCCACACATTTATTGAATTCAAGCATTGTAAGCTTTCAATCGTAATACAAAGCATTCTTTGAGTAAGCAATACTTGCCTTCATTCTTCCTACTCTTCTCCTTGTTGCCTTCGAGTTCTTAAGCTCAACGGTCCACGAGCTTCTTCCTTAAGTGAAGCAAGCTAATTGCAAGGCTTACTTAGCAACTTCGGGTTCAAGTTGCCTAAGTGCCGCACGAGCAAAGCTGCGCTAAACTCCAAGCTCGTGACAGTTGGTATCAGAGCACGGTTCGAGCATAAAGAACAAATGGCATCCGACATGCAGATGAACATGGAGGAGCAAGTCCGTGGTCGAGAGGAACAATCTCTCCCACAACCACGCCTACAAGGAAAACGTGGTAAGGCTAAAGCCCCCCTCACGGAAGTCTGGGAGCCTCGTGTTGCAAGCCTTGAACAAACTATCTCGGGGATGGACAATGCGATCGAAGGGCTCTCCGCACGTCTCGAAGGTCTAGAGACGGAATATGGAGAGATAACCCAAGCCACAAAGTCCAACATCAACGAGTTTAGTAAGGCTTATGAGAAGGAGCTTCGTAACATTACACGAGAGCTCACAAGCTTGCGGGTCTTTATGGAACATGAGTTGCGAGGACTCCGTGCCGAAGTAGAGGAAACTCGCACGGAATGGGAGAAGCACTAATGCGAGCGCGCTAGCCCTTCCTACACAAGTGGTAATGCGTTGATAAATATGCAAGTGCCTACTCCTCCTACGTACCATGGCACCCGCAATGCAACGGAAGTGGAAAACTTCCTCATTGGCTTGGAACAATACTTCGAAGCTAAATGTGCCCACGATGATGCTTCGAGGATCGGTGTTGCGCCCACATTTCTACGTGATGCAGCCCAACTTTGGTGGCGTCGAAAGCATGGCGACGCGGGCAAAGGCATCATTTCCCTCCGCACATGGGAGGATTTCAAGAGAGAACTTCGGAAGCATTTCTCTCCAAGCAATGCCGAGAAGGAGGCAAGAGGTCGTCTCCGCCGATTGAAGCAAAGCGGCACAATCCGTGAGTACATTAAAGACTTCACCACTATAATCCTTGAAATTGAGGACATGTCCGAGAAGGACTCCCTCTTCTATTTTCTTGATGGGCTTAAAGATTGGGCAAGAATTGAACTAGAGAGGCGCAACGTGCAAGATCTCGATGATGCTATAGCCGTAGCCAAATCTCTTGTGGATTATTCTACCCAATTCAAGGAGAGGAAGCCCAACCACGAGAAAGAGGGGGAAGAGCAACATCATCCTCGCAAGGAAAGTGGCGAACGCAAAACATTCGGAGGGGACAAGCGAAACACAAACCCAATAGAGGTAAGTTTGATGCCCCTAAACCTAAAAGCCCTTGCTTCATCTGTGATGGTCCTCATTGGGTTCGTGATTGCCCAAAGAGGAAGGCCCTCAATGCTCTTGTCACTCAAGATGGGGGTGTCCATGACGAGGAGCCGCAAGCGGAAATGGGTTCCCTTCATATCATTGGTGCACTCAAGAAAACCACACCTACCAAGAAAGGTTTAATGTATGTGAGTGCTACCATTAACGGCAAAGATGTGCGTGCAATGCTCGACACGGGAGCCACGCACAATTTCATTTCCGGAGAAGAGGCCAAACGGTTAGGTCTCAAATACACCAAGGGAGGTGGCGCCATCAAAGCCATAAACTCAGCTGCCAAGGCAATTTTGGGGGTGTCTAAAGCCACATCCGTCCAACTTGGCACGTGGAATGGTAAGCTTGATTTCTCCATTGTTCCTATGGATGATTTCCAAGTAGTGCTCGGCATGGAATTCTTTGATCAAGTCCATGCCTTTCCCATACCATCTTCTAACTCCCTTAGCATCCTCGATGGGGGTCATTCATGCACAATCGGTATAGAACGTGTGGCTAAGGTCGAGAAGAAGATAATGTCCGCACTACAATTTGAACAAGGGATCAAAGAAGAGCCGAACCTTCTTACTCCCGTTCGGAAGCTCAACGATGGGGAGAACCTCGTTGTTACTAAGAGCCCATAAATTCTGCCCATCCTTGACAAAAACAAGGATGTTGTGGCTCAAAGAATGTCAGAGAGACAATCGCCAAGACATTCATCAAAACAAGTTAAAATTTGACACCGAACCTCTATCTATGGTGTCTCACAGAATGATGCCTCCCAAGACCGCGAAGGCAACCAGGAGGTCACGCAAGCGCGGAAAAGGGAAGCGTCGACATAAGACCTCTCACCCACAACCGATGATACATCTTCAAGGACGCAACGGGGACGTTGCGGAATCCGGTGGGGGAGAATGTTACGGCCCGCCAAGTTCCTTACGAGAGTTGGCCCAATTACACAAGGCTTGGCCTAATCCAAGCCCATCTTCCAGAAGCTTTAGCTAGTTGGCATCCATTGTACATATCTTCTAGATGGTCCAACTAGCCGTTATAATATAGCCGTTATATAGCCGTTGGAAACTAGCCGTTATATAGCCGTTAGGAAACTAGCCGTTATATAGCCGTTAGAAAACTAGCCGTTAGGAAACTAGCCGTTATATAGCCGTTAACTAGCCGTTATGGAGGAGGTGACTCACTATAAAAACCCCTCCAAGGCTCATTTGTAAGATATCCAAGCAATCCACACATTTATTGAATTCAAGCATTGTAAAGCTTTCAATCGTAATACAAAGCATTCCTTGAGTAAGCAATACTTGCCTTCATTCTTCCTACTCTTCTCCTCGTTGCCTTCGAGTTCTTAAGCTCAACAGTCCACGAGCTTCTTCCTTAAGTGAAGCAAGCTAATTATAAGGCTTACTTAGCAACTTCGGGTTCAAGTTGCCTAAGTGCCGCACGAGCAAAGTTGCGCTAAACTACAAGCTCGTGACAATAAGCTTTCTTAAATAATGTTGTTAATTAATTAATTGAATGTGAAGAATTTGACATAGTCATTTGGTGTCATTATAAATAACCAATAATCTCATAATATAGTATCAATTATTATCATTTAAAATCATTATACTATAAAATTGGTACTAGGAAGACCTCCCATTAATAACATAGTACCAAAACAAATCTCCTTAGCTAAAAGGCTACCAGTGATATCAAAGGAAATATGCACACTACATTATTCATTTTCTGATGTTGCTTGTCTTGAATTTGCACTTATCAAAAAAAGAAGAGAAACAAGGTCATTTCTACCTCCCAAGAAAGAGCCATAATATTAATTTATTATTGACAACTATGGAAACGGGTTAAATAAATTTGATGATATAAGCCAAAATTTAATATTCAAAGTCAAGATCAATGAGTTATGAAGTGAAGAAGTAAGTAAATTTAATGTGATTATAATAATATAAAGCGAATGTAAGCTAACAGGGATATCTACGGAGAATCACATGTTTTCTACCCAATAAAGAAAACAACATGTGAGAACAAATATAATAAACATATACTTGTACGTAAAGTGCATACCAACATGCATTGTGTACATTTAAAAGCACAAATGTAAAGATAGTACTTAATCAAAAATGGCATATAAAGGGTAGAAACAGGTACTTTAATTATCAATCAATCAAGAGATAAAGAGAAGTTAATTGGTAGCAATTGATGACATGACAAGAGATGAGTACTTTATAATCAATAATCTAAATCTGAAACTAAATTGAAGCAAAGATAACAAATAAATTAATAATTGAAATAAAATTGATATGCAATAATATACAAAAAATTCCAATTGAAAGTTAACTATTCTATTTTTTACTTATTTTTTCAGTATTTCACTCAAACTTTCGATTGATTTTTTGTCATGCTCATCGTTAGCTAGTTAATATAAATTATATAATTGATGAGAGATGCCAAATGGGCTATGCCATGCATTGATTGTTATTACTATAGACACATAACACCATTGTTGCTATTTCTAACTTTTGAATATTAAAATAGATATTAATGCAAGCAACGGAAGTTAGCTAGTGTGATTATATTAATTAAATTAACCATGCCGCAGATTGCTTTAAAGGCATAGTAAATTAATCATGAATAAGTTACGTTTAATATTAAAGCAATCAAAGTTGGCTTGTTTTCTTAATTTAATATTTAAAAATTCTTGTAGTCAAATGAAAGAATCATATTACCTTATTGTTAAATACAGAAAAAGCGAGGTTTGCGGATGGACTCTTAGCATTGTTTAATTATGAGAGATTATGAGGTTTCGTTTTCTGCTACAATAAAAGCTCGAGCAACTTTACCTCATTGTTGTCATCGATGGTGAATCCCCCAACCACTACATGAAGTGTAGCGTTTCCAGGCAGCAAGCAAGGTCCATCTGGAATCGAAGAAATTGGTGGAGGCACATATAATAGTGGCGACACACAACAAAAAAGAGGAGAAAGCATCAAAATTAGAAATGAATGAAAACCTAACTATTTCAACTAATTAAATATAATGAAAATACCTTCTACTTGACTTCTGCCCGATTCAGATCTTCTAGCAGCTGCCAATGAACTTTTCATACGATTGATGTTGAAATCTGGCGACCCAAGTCATGAGTGGTGAGGGATCTGGAGATCGATCTTCTCTTTGTTTTTTTATTTTGCCCCTTTTTAAGCCCAAACGATGTCGCTTTGACTGCTTTTTTTTATTGAAAAAAACGACACAGTTTGGATGTACAGTTTTTTCATTTTCTATACTTTCTTTTTTTTTTTTAACTCTAAATTTTATTGAGTCACTATTTAAACATGAAATTATATTATTGAACAATTTTTTAATTCCTAAGTCATAAGATTTTTTAACTAAATATTAATTCTTTTCCTTAACTTGCAAATTTTACATTTATTTATTTATTTCCTTAAATTCTTTTATTTAAAAATTATATTTTCTAATGAATTAAAATTAAAATTAAAATTTATTTCCTTTTTCATAAAAAATTTAATTTCGTGTTATTTATTTTAAAATTTTATATATTATTATATTTTTGTACATACTTGTCATTGTCTAAAAACGAGTAATTGTCAGGGGTTATTAGGAAAAATTTTAATATATTAAACATTCACGTAATTTTACTAAACTATATAAACAAAATAATCTCCAAAACCTAACATAAAACCTAAACTAAGTCGTCTCTCTCGTTCTCTCTAGCGCCGCAGCACATCCTCCGTGACTTGTCGATTCTAGCCTCGTCGACTCCAACAGCCCCGTGAGGCACCGACTCTAGCAGCCCCGCTACTCGCCAAATCCAGCGGTCCTTCCAAAAAGGGTAAACTCATAAGGAAGTAGAGAACACTTCCAAAAAGGGTCGAAGCTTGCAGATCAAAGAGAAGAATGAACTCAACATATTTTCGGTAATATCTTTCCTCTTCTCTTTGCTATGGATAATGAAAACATTCTTTCAGCCCTTCAAAAACGCTTTCCTTCACTCCCTCAAAATGCTTTGATAGAAATCTATAAAGCACGATTTAACAGACTTAGGATATTGATGATTAAGAAAATGCCTGTGGACATCCGCTGGTTAATCCAAGCTAAGGTTAGATTAGCTGGCGAATTTGAAATTGATTTTACAGCATACATGCCTGGTCTAAGAAAAAGCACTCTCGCCAAAAAGCGACGTGCTAAAAGGTTACAAGTCTGTTATAGGTGTGCTAGATGGAATTATAACCAGATATGTCGTTCTTTAGGATTTGTGTCTAAAAATAGGGAAGATAAGTTGCAGTTCATCAAGGATGGACTGAGTAAAGAATCGTTAGATAATATCTTACAGACTCTTGAGAATCATTCTTGTGGATTAGTGCAAAGAGAACTGATGAAATTGTGGACACAATTCCGAACAGAATATCAACAATATAGTCCAGGAAATCTAACTCTAAATGATTTTGTTTGCCAGTTTGTAAGAAAACTGGATGGAAAGATGTGAGCCACAATTTTTCGTGAATTTTTCATATTGTTGTTTCTCTCCTAAGTTTTTTTTATCACTATTTTTCTTTCTTCTTTCTTTTTTCCTCGTTGTTTATCATGTTATTATTGTTATTTAGTCAATTTTTATTGTGTATCTTTTAGTTTTGACAAACCACACAGCTTTTCATAAAGTCAAAGTAGGAGATAAGTCAAACTTCTCATGCTTTATGTGGGAGACAAGTGTGGCGGTTTTGTCAAACCTCGCCGAAAGTATATTTCCATTTTTCATGCTTCACGTAGGAGACAAGTGTGTAAGTTTTGCCAAACCCCGCCGAAAGCATATCTCATTTTTTCAAATCTTGGGGCGATAAATTTGTATCGAGCAACCCTCTCCGAAATTATGTCCCCATGTGTCAAATTTGAGAGTTTTACATGTGTATATATCCATTTTGCATATTTTCAAATGTCATTTTATAACCTGTCTTGCACTTGAATACCATAATACCTAACATGCATCATTGTCTTAAACAAGGTTAGAACACTTGTAGAAATGGAGAAAACACCAATTCGACGATTCCGCAAATTACAGATCGCAATTTGGTAAAGATGGAGAGTTTACAATAGCAGCTCTTGATCTTGGTAGGGCATTAACTGAGAGGGGTATTCATTTGATTTATGGAGGGGGTAGTCTTGGGTTAATGGGGTATTCATTTATTTCTTTCGCCCTAGAAAATATTTTCTAAACTTGGCTTTTAGAGTGGTGGCTTAAAAAGTTTAAGTCCTCTTGAAACACATTCTAGATCTCTTTAATCCATAATGGCAAAATAAGGAGGCTAACATTTAAACGTTTTAGACCTATTCCAACTAACTTGTTTTTGTTTGCTGACTTGTTGAACTTTGTTATTTTATGAGTAAGTTTGGTTTTATGTAATTTAGATTTGTTATGTTTTTTGTCTTTATCAGCTTCGATTCAAAAAGAGAAATTTGTGGAAAAAAACTTAAGAATGGCAGAATATGGGGTTTCTTGAAACCTTGAAACGCATTCTCTTTAAATAAATCTGTAGTTTGTTTATTTCATGTTGTTTGAAGTGCCTTGTTTCTTATTTTGTTCTTTCATAATAAAGGTATATAGGCTGGAAACCTTATGTCCGTGGGCTACTGGTCCTAAGGATTGTTGAAATATACAATTTTGACTCAGGTGTAACAACGCCACGTACCTCTTTTCTTGCATTTTGTGGGTCGATGATAAGATAATGATTGAATTAAGGATAACTCTTGGAAAATGATAAATGATGCATGGATCTGTGTGCTTGAAATGTTTATTGGTTTTTGCTTTGCTTTTGATTCCTTGCACAACATTGAGCACCGAGCCATTATCACTGAGTTATTTGTTTACTTAGAGAAAGTTTATGTAATTTAAGTGTTTCTTCAGATTTCAATAAATTCTAGAACTTGTTTGATGGTCACTCGAGGTGAAATTCTAGACTGTGCAACATTAGGGAAATGATTTAGGCCATCTTTGGACCGTTTGAGCCTTAACAGCTAACCTTGACTGACATTGATCCCTAGTTACCCCTTTGAGCCTCTATAAGCCTTTTTCTTTGTTAACTCACTAAAAGATTTCCTAACCTCAATTGAGTTTTTTTTTCCAAACAGTTTATCCCTTACCTATGAGCAAGTAGATAATTCACGATTATATTTTGAGCTATGTTCTGGTTTTGGGAAGTTAGAGGAGGTTGGGTTGTGTCATGAGAAATGCAAGTGAGTTTTATTGTGTTTGTAAAAAAAAAAAGAAAGAAAAAAAAGCAATCTGTACTTATTTTCCATGTACTTAAACATTGAGGACAATGTGTTGTTTAAGTGTGGGGGAGGGGAAGTGTAGTAAAAAAAAAAAAACAAAAAAAACAAAAAAAGAGAAAAAAAAAAAGAGATCTATACCCTTAAGTGTTCTTAAAAAGAATGAAACAACAAAGTCCTACTTGATCCTTGGTGTTGTGCATGTCTACATTAGTGGAGAGTGACTTGAAAAGCAGGCCTATGGAGTTCATTTATACAGACATATTCACTATTAAATATAATTCATTTTTATGCATAAACTCATCCGGGTTACAAATGATTAGGTGAAAATGGCTCTACACACACACACGCACTTGAGGAATTGAAGTGAAGTGAAACTAATCTTTTAGATAAAATTCTTGATCAAGTGCATTATTTTGAAGTTTTCCTTAGGTTATAATTAAGTACAATCTTTGAGGCCTATTTGCAAGTTGAAGCATTTGTGTGTTTTCCTTTGTTTCTCGAGTTTTGTTTTCCTTTATTTCTCGAGTGTTGTTTTCTTTTTGCAAAAACTGGACAGTCATCATCTTCATTATCAAAGATTCAACTCTCCATAACTAGTTTTTCTTCTATCCCTATTTTCATTTATGTTCAAAAACATGTTTATATTGTGTTCCTCTTGGAAAAAATGCTTCTAGAGTATGGGTGGATGATGTTAAACAACCTTCAGCATCATTGTGGAGAACAAGTGCTGATATGGAAACAATAGAAGATGCTAGAGGAAGTTCAGTTGCTTGGCCAACTGAAGCAATCGTCATGATAGATGACTGCTGATCTTGGTAAGTTTTCTATCCCCGGTTGTACTTCATTTTTTATATGTTAGTTGTATATAAAAGTGTCTAGAGACTGTTTATGAAAGCAAGGTTCCCAAGTTTTAAAATAAAATTCAATCATAATTTTGTTTATAGTAAAATATAATCCTAGTTTTCTTATAATAATTTTGTCCTTTTCTCCAAACTTATTATTCTAAGAATGCCTATTGAGGTATTATTTCTAATGAGTTTTTCAAATGTTCTATGCAGTTGATGATAAGAAGTGGATGAAGGTTTATTGCCATAGAGTACCTTTTGGATATAGCCAATGCAATGTACATATGACATAGGTCTCATGGGAGTTGAAACAAAGAAGCTACCAAATTTTTTGGAACTCTAGCTTTTGACTCCGATACAAGTTATTACATTAAGCTCTTTGTTTAGATATCACTCTTTGGGAAAGATGGACTTTGATATGTCAACAAAGTTTAGTTGAATGTTGATTACGCACTTTCAATACTAGATTTATATGTGATGACTTCTACTTGAGCAATTCATGATATATATGAGTACGTGAATGTGCCTATTATGATTTATAAATATTTAAGAATTATTATGTAGATATTGGTAAATAACATAAAATTTATAACTTTTAAAAAATGATACAATATTATCATTGAAATGTCCAATTGTATTAAATCACAAATTTTACAATAACAAAGAATGCTATGAAATAAATTAAAAAAATTATATTATAACATTTTTTAGTGTTATAAGATATATTTTATATATTATGAAGTCATGGATATGGTAGCAATTATAACATTCATATGCAAGTTATGAATTTTATAGCATTCATGAATGTCATGTAAACATTGAAAATTGAAAATAAATTATAGCATTATGAAAACGCTAAGAATTTTATAGCACTCATGAATGTTATGTAAACATTGGAAATTAAAAATAAATGATAGCATTATGAAAATGCTATAATTTTATAGCATTCATGAATGTTATGTAAACATTGAATATTCAAAATAGATTATAGCATTTTGAGAAAGCTATAAATACAACTTATAGATAACATTTTCAAGTGTTGTTATAGGTATATGAAATGCTATTGTTTTACAGCATTTTTTATGGATGCTATAGAGAAAGCATAGCATGGGAAGTTATAACATTCAAAAAATGCTATGAAAACCTTACAACAGCATTCATGGCATGTTATGAAATCACATTTTTGTTGCAGTGCAATTTTCCGCTATGATCCCATTTGGTCGCTATATATATCATTCTGCAACCATTTAAACGTGGTAGCTAAAGCTCTTGGGGGTTCCTTACCATTTTAGCGACCAAAACTTTGGTCGCAGAATTAAATTTTCTGCTACAATTCGATATTGTCACTGTATGTGCCATTCTACGACCATTCATTATGGTAGCCAAATCACTTGGGAAAATCGATTTCCTTAACCTTTTAGCAACGAAAATGTTGGTTGCGGAATGAAATTTTCTGCCACCATTTCTGATGCGTTCGAAACTAGCAAGTATACTAGTCGCACAAGTAATAAAGTGATAAGTAAGATATCGTTCCCACGAGGATTGATTCTAATTGAATTTGTTATTCGAAAGCAAAAACAGAGTAAATAGGGGGTTTTGTTGATTGATTAACTAAGTGAAATAATAATGGAAACGAAGAATAACAAAACAGAAAGTTAATTCGAATGAAAAATCAATGAGAGAAAGCTGGTAAAGGGATCCTTCTCTACCACAAGATATGGATTTGCGAATTAATCGTAGAATTGTCATCCAATTACAGTATTGAAGTTATCAACCGTAGATAACAACAAGCTCTGTTATCCCAATCTTTCCTTACTTTGTTGTTAAATAAAACAAGCTCTTTATTTAATCTCTATCCATTAAACAACCTAGAACAAGCTCTCTGAGTTTAATTCAATGGATGCATTATGATAAGAAAGATAGGTTGATCTAAGCAATAAACACACAAGCTCGGATTATTTAACTTAGGTTATATTCTCCAATTGTAATCTCTGATCACAATTTTGCTACTAATGATTAGAAAATTCAAGACAATTACGGATCAAGATTTCTAGTCTAGCAATAAATCACAACCAGATTATATTCAGTTGGCCACTCAAATACAATCAGCAAGCAATCATAAGCATTAAATATGGGAGAATACAAGCAACTTCAATTAAGGAATTGGATAACAATTCCTTACACAATCAACTTACAAAAACCATATCAGGGGCTTTGAAATCACCCTCAACCAATTCAGATTTAGTTACACATGTGTAAGAACGTGGTAAATACAATACAACATGGAGACATTCCAGAAAATGAAAGGGAAGGGAAAAACTTAGCAAATTTGATGTAATTCTCTTTGGATTGTAGTTCTTCCTCTTTCCAAGCTTCCTTTCTCCGTCAAGAACTCCAAGAGATGAAAGAATTCCAGAGCTTCAGCCTCCACCACGTTCTCCCCTCTTCAAGTTATGAAATAAAACCCTAAAATGTGTTTAAATACTCTGCTACAGTAACGTGCTACAGTGTCCCGTATTATACATGCTACAATGATGTGTGAAATTACATTTCTACACTTCTTACACTGTTTTGATTACAACTTTCGGTACACTGAATGGCTTCATAAACCGTAAATTTCTCCAAAAAGTAGACTTCGAGAGCTTTTCAACGGTATATGATATGTCATCGGGTTCATTGTATATCAATACAATTAAATCCGAGAAGATGGTTGACTAGCAGAGTTGAAAATGAAGTGTTTTACTCCATTTTTGTGCAAGTTGCTCCAAAACTCCTACAAACATCAAAACCACACAAAAACATAAAAATACCAAGGAATATAGCAAGAAACATGGACGAATTGATATGAAAATGATATATAAATAGACACTTATCAAATTCCCCCACACTTAGACTTTGCTAGTCCTCGAGCAACTACGACAATATGAAATAAAACTAAACCGAAACAGAATCAACAAAAAATTAAAACACACAAATGCTTCATCTTGCAAACAGGCCTCAAAGATTGTACTTATTATAACCCAAGGAAAACTTCAAAATAATGCACTTGATCAAGAATTTTATCTCAAAGATTAGTTTCGCTTCAGTTCAATTCCTCAAGTGTGTGTGTGTAGAGCCATTCTCACCTAATCCCTTGTAACCCGTATGAGTTTATGCATAAAAATGAATCATATTTAATATTGAAGATGTGTGTATAAATGAACTCCATAGGCTTGCTTTTCCAGTCACTCTCCACTAATGTAGACATGCACAACACCAAGGATCAAGTAGGACTTTATTAAGCTTGTAACGTTTGGCTTGGGTGAAGGTATGATAAAGGATGATAATTTGGCTCAAATCACCCACAAACACATAAATCATTCAAGACTATGTAGAGCTCAACCCTATAACACAACTTCATTTCAATTCACCAGGTTACTCCCCCAAACTTATTTAGAACACTCAATCTTTTTTTTTTCAGAAAACAAAAGAAAACTACACCCCCACACTTTGTTGTTTCATTCTTTTTAAGAACACTTAAGGGTATAGATTTCTTATTCTTCTTCTTTTGTTCCTTTTTTTTTCTTTTTTTTTTCTTTTTTTTTATTACACTTCCCCTCCCCCACACTTAAACAACACATTGTCCTCAATGTTTAAGTACGTGGACGATAGGTACAGATTGGCTTTTTTTTTCTGTTTTTCTTTTTTTTTTTCCAAACACAATGGAACTCACTTGTATTGCTCATGATACATCCCAACCTCCTCTAACTTCCCAAAACCATAACATAGCTCAGAATTTAATTGTGAATGATCTACATGCTCATATGTAAGGGATTAACTGTTTGGAACAAAATCATTTTAGGTTAGGAAATCTTTTAGTGAGTTAACAAAGAAAAAGGATTACAGAGGCTCAAAGGGGTAACTAGGATCAATTTCTGTCAAGGTTGGCTATTAAGGCTCAAACGGTCCAAAGATGGCCTAAATCAGTTCCCCAATATTGCACAGTCTAGGATTTCGCCTCGAGTGACCATCAAACAAGTTCTAGAATTCATTGAAATCTGAAGAAACATTTAATTACATAAACTTTCTCTAAGTGAACAAATAACTCAGTGATAATAGCTCAGTGCTCAATGTTGTGCAAGGAATCAAAAGCAAAGCGAAAACCAATAAACATTTCAAGCACACAGATCCATTCATCATTTATCATTTTCCAAGAGTTATTCTTAATTCAATCATTATCTGATCATCGACCCACAAAAGGCAAGAAAAGAGGTACGTGGCGTTGTTACACCTGAGTCAAGATTGTATATTTCAACAATCCTTAGGCCCAGTAGCCCGCAGACTTAAGGTTTCCAGCCTATATACCTTTATTATGAAAGAATAAAACAAGAAACATGACACTTCAAACAACATGAAATAAACAAACTACAAATTTATTGAGAGAGAATGCGTTTCAAGAGTTAAGAAAACCCCATATTCTGCCATTCTCAGGTTTTTCCACATTGTTTTTTTTTTAATCGAAACTGATAAAGGCAAAAACACACAACAACTCGAAATTACATAAAACTAAACTTACTCAGAAAATAATAAAGTCCAACAAATCAACAAACACAAACAAGTCAGTTAGAATGGGTCTAAAAAGTTTAGAAGTTAGCCTCCTTATTCAGCCATTATGGATTAAAGAAATCCAGACTGCGTTTCAAGAGAACTTGAACTTTTTAAGCCACCACTCTAAAAGCCAAGATTAGAAAATATTACCTGGGGTTAAAAAAATAACCTGAAAAAAAAACTCAAAAGAAATGACATGAAAAATCTCAAATAAACACACTAAAAAGAAAGCAAATAAAAACGAAGCAAACCAGTAAATAGAGATTACAGATGGAGGGTTAAATCCAGTTGACGCTTTTTGTTGCCTTCTCCAAACCAATTTATCCGAGCCGTTGTTGGATCAGGCGAATAGACAAATTCTTGGAGTTTATCAATTAACTCCCCTGCAGTTGAAGCTGTAACCAGGATTTGCCTCGCTGACAGTGAGATGAAGTTTTTTCCTACAGCTTGATCAAGAAAGGATAACAAACCATCGAAAAAGTTATTAACATATAACAAACCAATGGGTTTCCGATGGATGTTTAGCTGTGCCCAAGAGGTGATTTGAAATATCTCCTCTAATGTACCCTAACCACCGGGCAAAGCTATAAATGCATCAGATTTAATGACCATATGTGCAATACGCTCATGCATGCTAGAGACCTGTAACTCTTCCCCTATGGTGTTGCCTATGATATCTCGTACAGCTAATGGTTTGGGATAATGCCGAGAACTTTGCTCCCTCCTAGGGATGCAGCTGTTGACACACACCCCATTAACCCAAGACTACCCCCTCCATAAATCAAATTAATACCCTCGCAGCTAATGTCCTACCAAGATCAAGAGCTGCTGTGGTAAACTCTCCATCTTTACCAAATTGCGATCCGCAAAATAAGCATATATTACGGAATCGCCGAATTGGTGTTTTCTCCATTTCTACAAGTGCTCTAATCTTGTGTAAGCCACGTTAGATATTATGCTTTTCAATTGCAAGACAGGTTATGGAATGACATATGAAAATATGCAGAATGTATATATACACCCATAAAAATCTCAAATTTTGACACATGGGGACATACTTTCGGTGGGGGTTGCTCGATGCAGATTTATCGCCCCAAGATTTGAAAACATGAGATATGCTTTCGATGGGGTTTGACAAAACCTACACACTTGTCTCCCACGTGAAACATGAAAAATGGAGATATACTTTTGGCAGAGGTTGACAAAACCTCCACACTTGTCTCCCACGTGAAGCATTAAAAATGGAGATACACTTTCGGTGGAGGTGGACAAAACCTCCACACTTGTCTCCCACGTGTACTTATGCCATAGGGTAGTCATATGGTTTGTCAAAAAGAAAACTTGAAATTAAAACAAACAAAATCAACAAACAAACAACAACACAAAAACAACATTGATAATCAGATCAAACGAAACAAGAAAAAAAATAAAAATCGACAACAACAACACACATTCAAATATACAAGTAGTTGTGATTGTGGCTCACATCTTCCTCTGGTTTTACGTCCAGTAACGGTTGAAACGCCTTCTATGAGTCGGGAATTTGCTTCCCATCCAGTTTTCTTATAAACTGGCAAACAGGGTCGTTTTTAGTCAGATTCCCTAGACTATAACACTGCAATTCATCACGAAATTGTGTTCATAGATTAAGCAATTCACGCTGAACAAGTCCACAAGAATGTGACTCGAGAGTTAACAAAACATTATCCAGCGAATCCTTACTCAAACCATTCTTAATAAATGAAAGTTTATCTTCTCTATTCCTGGACGCAACACCTAATGAACGACAAGTCTGGTTACAATTCCATCTAGCACATTTATAACATACTTGTAACCTTTTCGCTCTTCGCCTCTTGGCGTAGTAGCTCTTTCCTAGACCAGGCATGTATTTTGCGAGATTAATGTTCGGCTCACCGGACAATCTCACCTTGGCTTCAATAAGCCACCGGATATCCGCAGGCACATTTAAAAGCATCAACGCCCAAAGTCTAGTCATCCGTACTTTATAAATTTTAAACACAGCATTTTGAGGAAGTGAAGGGAAATTTTTACGTAGGTTCGATAGAAAGATATCAGCATCCATTGAAGAGAAGAAAAGGAGAGAT
>SNVD02010568.1:0-48731 GCA_013180625.2 Boswellia sacra
ATTGGCTTTTTGTTTCTTTTTTCTTTTTTTTTTTAACAAACACAATAGTACTCACTTGCATTGCTCATGACACATCCCAACCTCCTCTAACTTCCCAAAACCAGAACATAGCTCAGAATTTAATTGTGAATGATCTACATGCTCATAGGTCAGGGATAAACAGTTTGGAACAAATTCATTTTAGGTTAGGAAATCTTTTAGTGAGTTAACAAAGAAAAAGGCTTACAAAGGCTCAAAGGGGTAACTAGGGATCAATTTCAGTCAAGGTTTGCTATTAAGGCTCAAACGGTCCAAAGATGGCCTAAATCATTTCCTCAATGTTGCACAGTCTAGGATTTCGCCTCGAGTGACCATCAAACAAGTTCTAGAATTCATTGAAATCTGAATAAACATTTAAATTACATAAACTTTCTCTAAGTGAACAAATAACTCAGTGATAATAGCTCAGTGCTCAATGTTGCGCAAGGAATCAAAAGCAAAGCGAAAACCAATAAACATTGCAAGCACACAGATCCATGCATCATTTATCATTTTCCAAGAGTTATTCTTAATTCAATCATTATCTTATCATCGACCCACAAAATGCAAGAAAATAGGTACGTGGCGTTGTTACACCTGAGTCAAGATTGTATATTTCAACAATCCTTAGGACCAGTAGCCCGCAGACTTAAGGTTTCCAACCTATATACCTTTATTATGAAGGAACAAAACAAGAAACAAGACACTTCAAACAACATGAAATAAACAAACTACAGATTTATTGAGAGATAATGCGTTTCAAGAGTTAAGGAAACCCCATATTCTGCCATTCTCAGGTTTTTCCACCATGTTTTTTTTTTTTGAATCGAAACTGATAAAGACAAAAACACACAACAACTCAAAATTACATAAAACTAAACTTACTCAGAAAATAATAAAGTCCAACAAATCAGTAAACACAAACAAGGCAGTTAGAATAGGTCTAAAAAGTTTAGAAGTTATCCTCCTTATTCAGCCATTATGGATTGAAGAGATCCAGAATGCGTTTCAAGAGAACTTGAACTTTTTAAGCCACCACTCTAAAACCGAGATTAGAAAATATTACCTGGGACGAAAGAAATAACCTGAAAAAGCTCAAAAGAAATAACATGAAAACTCTCAAATAAACACAATAAAAAGAAAGCAAACAAAAACGAAGCAAACCAGCAAATAGAGATTACAGATGGAGCTTAAATCCAGTGTTAACTCCTGCTTATGCCTTTTCCAACCAATCTATCCGAGCCATTGTTGATCGGCGAATAGACGAATTCTTGTAATTTGTCGAATTAACTCCCTGCAGTTGAAGCTGTAACCAGGATTTGCCTCGCCGACGGTGAGATGAATTTTTTTCTACTGCTTGATCAAGAAAAGACAACAAACCATCAAAAAAATTATTGACATTTAACAAACTAATGGGTTTCCGATGGATGTTTAAGCTGTGCCCAAGAGGTGATTTGAAATATCTCCTCTAATGTACCATAACCACCGGGCAAAGCTATAAATGCAAAAGATTTAATGACCATATGTGCAATACGCTCATGCATGCTAGAGACCTGTAACTCTTCCCCCATTGTGTTGCCTATGATATCGCGCACAGCTAATGGTTTAGGGATAATGCCGAGAACTTTACTTCCTCCCAAGGATGCAGCTGTCGACACACACCCCATTAACCCAAGACTACCCCCTCCATAAATCAAATGATACCCCTCGCAGCTAATGTCCTACCAAGATCCAAGAGCTGCTGTTGTAAACTCTCCATCCTTTACCAAATTACGATCCACAAAATAAACGCATATATTTTTGAATCGCCGAATTGGTGTTTTTCTCTATTTCTACAATGCCTCGAACTTGTGTAACCCAATGATGCACGTTTAGGTATTATGCTTCAAGTGCAAGCAGGTTATGAAATGACCATTTCACAATAATGCAGCATGTATATATACACCCATAAAACTCTCAAATTTTGACACATGGGGACATACTTTTGGTGGGGGGTGCTCGATGCAGATTTATCGCCCCAAGATTTGAAAAAATGAGATATGCTTTCGGCGAGGTTTGACAAAACCTACACACTTGTCTCCCAAGTGAAGCATGGAAAATGGAGATACACTTTCGGCGGGGGTTGACAAAACCTCCACACTTGTCTCCCACGTGTACTTATGCCATAGGGTAGTCATATGGTTTGTCAAAAAGAAAACTTGAAATTAAAACAAAAAAATCAACAAACAACAACAACACAAAAACAACATTGATAATCAGATCAAACGAAACAAGAAAAAAAAAAAATTCTACAACAACAACACACATTCAAATATACAAGTAGTTGTGATTGTGGCTCACATCTTCCTCTGGTTTTACGTCCAGTACGGCTGAAACGCCTTCTATGAGTCGGGGATTTGCTTCCCATCCAGTTTTCTTATAAACTGGCAAACAGGGTCGTTTTTTGTCAGATTCCCTAGACTATAACACTGCAATTCATCACGAAATTGTGTCCATAGATTAAGCAATTCACGCTGAACAAGTCCAGAAGAATGTGACTCGAGAGTTAACAAAACATTATCCAGCGACTCATTACTCAAACCATTCTTAATAAATGAAAGTTTATCTTCTCTATTCCTGGACGCAAAACCTAATGAACGACAAGTCGGGTTACAATTCCATCTAGCACATTTATAACATACTTGTAACCTTTTCGCTCTTCGCCTCTTGGCGTAGTAGCTCTTTCCTATACCAGGCATGTATTTTGCGAGATTAATGTCCGGCTCACCGGACAATCTCACCTTGGCTTCGATAAGCCATCGGATATCAGCAGGCACATTTAGGACCATCAATGCCCAAAGTCTAGTCATCCGTACTTTATAAATTTTAAACACAGCATTTTGAGGAAGTGAAGGGAAATATTTACGAAGGTTCGACAGAAAGATATCGGCATCAATTGAAGAGGAGAAAAGAAGAGATATTACCGATAATGCGATCGGGTTTGTTTTTCTCCAAGATATGCACATTTCAAACCTTTGGCGAATGACTTCAACTTCCGTTTGGATGTTTCCACAAGCTGCTGCACAAATGAGCTCAAAGCACAGAGTAATCAAATTGAACAAAAGAAAGGAAAAGAAAAGAGCAGAAACGAAACTAAAGACACATAAAAGAGATAACAACACAATAACAAACAAAAGTAAAAAAAAAAGTAAAAAAAATATAAAAACAAATGAGACAGATTGCAAAGAGAGATAAAACCTGATCAATTTGATGGCCTATGAAAGGAATCTCCTCGAGACACAAAAATCGATCATTATTACCTCATTTTATTTTTCTTTTCTTTTTTTTTATTTTTCAAAAACATTGGGTTGCCTCCCAATAAGCGCTTGGTTTAACGTCCTCTGCCTGACGTTGGTTCCATCATGGGAGGATCCAATTTCCGTTGTGCTTCTCTAATGGGCTTGGATCCCTCTTCTAACAAGATACGGTCAATGCATGTGGATGGGCCTTGGATTTCAATAATTGTCCACTCAATAGCTATTTTGTGATCTGTAAGTATTCGGACGAGTTTATCTTCTTGTATTCGCGCAAGGCCCATTTCCATTGTAACTCGCAAAGTATCATTCTCACCCAAGAATCCATGATTCAAATGATCTGGAAGTGACTTAAGCTCCAAGGTATTGACTTTCATCACAGAAGGAAGAAGTTTCTCATTAGATAAAGGCAATTCAATGTACGAAACATCATACCTATTTGTGGTGATAGCTATAGTCTCATCCAAGCTTGCCACAGCTTCGTCCACTTCTTTAGACACTTGTATCAACTTCCTCGATTCTCTGGAATTTTCTGCCCCAATGTGCTCACTAATGGCTACTTCCAATGCATCCTTGCGAGTTAACTCAAAAAGTTGTTGTGCCAAAGAATCAATAACATCAACTGCAAAAACAGATGTAAGTCATTAGAGTACCTCATTTCCTCAAAAATATTAAAACACATCACCTTGCCATCAAACTCTATGGTCAGAGTGCCATCATGAACATCAATCTTGGTTCTAGCAGTTTTCAAGAATGGTCTCCCTAAAAGAATCGGTGTTGGATTAGGGGATTTCTCATCCTCTATTTCAAGGACATAGAAGTTTGCTGGAAAAAACAATTGATTCACCTGCACAAGCACCTCTTCCACAACTCTTTTGCGATATGCATTAAAATGATCAGCAAACTGAATGGTAATACCAGTTTTCGCAAAAGGTCCAAGATTTCAAGAAGCATAAATAGAATATGGCATGACATTAATAGATGCTCCTAAATCTAATATAGCTCTTTCAAACTTGGTATTACCAATGGTGCATGGAATAATGAACGTACCTGGATCTTTGCATTCTGGAGGAATTTTTCTTTGCAATACAGCTGAAATATTTTCCCCCACACTTACTTTCTCATTTCCCTTCAACTTTCTCTTGTTGGTGCATAACTCTTAGAATTTTGTACAACGAGGTACTTGCTCATAGCATCCATAAAGTGGTATATTTATCTCGATTTTGTGAGAAGTTTCCAGGATTTCTTGTTCTTGTTCCTCCTTCGATTTTGCAAATCTACAAGGAAAAAGTGGAGGAGAAACATATGAGGAATGGGAGTTATAGGATTTACCTGAGAAGTCAGTGTTTTTGTTCATGGTGGAAGTGGTGTCATCTCCTTCATCAGTTTGTGATTTCTTTGGCAGGACATCTAATTGCTCTTCATTTGCAAAGTTATCACACAAGAATTCTCTCTTGGATTGATCATCGTTTGACAAGATAATTCTTCTGAGCCTTGGCCCTCGAATTTGCTCATGCTAGTGGCCATTGTCCCATTTGATTTGCCAGGTTTTGGATACTTGCCCCAGTTTCCTGCTGGAATTGCATTGTGTTAGTGGCAAGTGCATTAAGAATATCTTCGAGAGACATACCTGAGTTTTGCGAAGCTGGTTGCGGTGCTGGATGTGGCATTGGTGGTGGTTGCTTTTGAAATGGTTGCTGCACTCTAGGTTGATTGAAACCTTGTGGCCGTTTGGTATCTACATTTGGAGTGATTGTTGATGATCCATAACTGAAATGGGGTGACTTCCCAATCCAACATATACAATTGTTAGAGAAGGATCATACCTTGCGCTTGTTTGTCCTGGAATCTCCTCTGGTATTGGCTTGTTCCATATCTCCTTGCAAATGTTGATACATGTCGATTGGGATCTCCATGGTAATATACTCATGCAAAGATTTCTGGCATATGTCCTACAGCCATGTTTTCCACAAGAGAAGTTAACTCAGAAAGTTGTTGCTCAATGTTCGGAGTGCTTACCTCATTTACTCTTCATGGTAGTTGTGGCTCAAATCTGCCACTGAATTGATGGAAGTTTACTGCCATGTCGTCTAAACACAAACAATCAAAAAAGAAAAACAAACAAAAATATGAATCAACAATGAAAACAAAATAACAAATAGATTAGAAAATCAATCCCCGGCAACGGCGCCAAAAACTTGATGCGTTCGAAACTAGCAAGTATACTAGTCGCACAAGTAATAAAGTGATAAGTAAGATATCGTTCCCACGAGGATTGATTCTAATTGAATTTGTTATTTCCAGCAACAATAAACTAAACAGGGGGGATTTTTGTTTAATGCTTTACTAAATGAAATAAGAATGCAAGTAAAGAATAACAAAATAAAAAGTAAATTTGAATGAAAAATCAATGGGAGAAAGCTGGTTAAGGGATCCTTCTCTACCACAAGATATGGATTGCGAATTAATTGTAAAATTGTCATCTAATTACAGCATTGAAGTTATCAACCGTAGATAATAACAAGCTCTATTACCCCAATCTTTCCTTACTTTGTTGTTAAATAAAACAAGCTCTTGATTTAATCTCTATCCATTAAACAACCTAGAACAAGCTCTCTGAGTTTAATTCAATGGATACATTATGATAAGAAAGATAGGTTGATCTAAGCAACAAACACACAAGCTCGGATTATTTAACTTAGGTTATATTCTCCAATTGTAATCTCTGATCACAATTTTGCTACTAATGATTAGAAATTCAAGACAATTACGGATCAAGATTTCTAGTCGAGCAATAAATCACAACCAGATTATATTCAGTTGGCCACTCAAATACAATCAGCAAGCAATCATAAGCATTAAATATGGGAGAATACAAGCAACTTCAATTAGAGAATTGGATAACAATTCCTTACCCAATCAACTTACAAAAACCATATCAGGGGCTTTGAAATCACCCTCAACCAATTCAGATTCAGTTTCACATTTTTAAGAACGTGGTAAATACAATACAACATGGAGACATTCCAGAAAATGAAAGGGAAGGGAAAAACTTAGCAAATTTTATGTAATTCTCTTTGGATTGTAGTTCTTCCTCTTTCCAAGCTTCCTTTCTCCTTCAAGAACTCCAGGAGATGAAAGAATTCCAGAGCTGCAGCCTCCACCACGTTCTCCCATCTTCAAGTCATGAAAATAAAACCCTAAAAAATGTTTATATACTCTGCTACAGTGCCCCCGTATTTAATAACATGCTACAGTGATATGTGGAATTACAAATATACACTTCTCATACCATTTTTATCATAACTTTTGGTACACTACATAAATTCGTTAACCGTAAATTTCTCCAGAAAATAGACTTCGAGAGCTTTTCAATGGTATATAGCATGTTATCCGGCTAATTGTACATCGATACAATCAACTCCGAGAAATTGGCTGATTAGCAGAGGTGAAAATGAAGGGTTTTACTCCATTTTTGTGCAAGTTGCTCCAAAACTCCTACAAACATCAAAACCACACAAAAACATAAAAATACCAAGGAATATAGCAAAGAAACATGGACGAATTGATATAAAAGTAATACATAAATAGACACCTATCACTACATGTGACTTGCTACAGTGCCCCGTATTATACATGCTACAGTGACTTGTGGAATTACATTTCTATACTTCTCACACTGTTTTGATTACAACTTTTGGTACACTGAATGGATTTATAAACCGTAAATTTCTCCAGAAAATAGACTTCGAGAGCTTTCCAACGGTATATAATATGTCATCGGGTTCATTGTATATCAATACAATTAAATCCGAGAAGATGGTTGACTAGCAGAGGTGAAAATGAAGGGTTTTACTCCATTTTTGTGCAAGTTGCTCCAAAACTCCTACAAACATCAAAACCACACAAAAACATAAAAATACCAAGGAATATAGCAAAGAAACATGGACGAATTAATATGAAAATGATATATAAATAGACACCTATCAGTTGTTAAATAAAACAGGCTCTTTATTTAATCTCTATCCATTAAACAACCTAGAACAAGCTCTCTAAATTTAATTCAACGGATGCATTACGATAAGAAAGATAGGTTGATCTAAGCAATAAACACACAAGCTCGGATTATTTAACTTAGGTTGTATTCTCCAATTGCAATCTCTAATCACAATTTTGCTACTAAGGATTAGAAATTCAAGACAATTACGGATCAAGATTTCTACTCTAGCAATAGACAACAACCAGATTATATTCAGTTGGCCATTCCAAATACAATCAGCAAGCAATCACATTATATTCAGTTGGCCATTCCAAATACAATCAGCAAGCAATCACAAGCATTAAATATGGGAAAATACAATCAACTTCAATTAGAGAATTGGATAACAACTTCTTGCACAATCAACTCATAAAAACCATATCAAGGGCTTTGAAATCACCCTCAACCAATTCAGATTCAGTTACACATGTTCAAAAACGTCATAAATACAATACAATACATAAAAATTCCAGAAGATGAAAGGGAAATGATAAACTTAGCAAATCTGATGAAATCTCTTAGGATTTGTAGTTCTTCCTCTTTCCAAGCCTTCAATCTCCTTCAAGAACTCCAAGAGATGAGAGAAATCCAAAGATGCAGCCTCTAACATGTTCTCCCCCTCTTCAAGTTATTCAAATAAAACCCTAAAATGTGTTTATATACTCTGCTACAGTAACCTGCTACAGTGTCCCGTATTATATATGCTACAGTGATTTGTGGAATTACATTTCTACACTTCTCACACTGTTTTGATTATAACTTTTGGTATACTGAATGGATTTATGAATGATGCGTTCGAAACTTGCAAGTAGTCGCACAAGTAATAAAGTGATGAGTAAGATATCGTTCCCACGAGGATTGATTCTAATTGAATTTGTTATTCGAAAGCAACAATAAACTAAATGAGGGGGGTTTTGTTGATTGATTAACTAGATGAAATATTAATGCAAGTAAAGAATAACACAATGTAAATTTAAACAGATTGAAAAATCAATGAGAGAAACCTGGTTAAGGGATCCTTCTCTACCACAAGATATGGATTTGCGAATTAATTGTAGAATTGTCATCCAATTACACCATTGAAATTATCAACCGTAGATAACAACAAGCTCTGTTATCCCAATCTTTCCTTACTTTGTTGTTAAATAAAACAGGCTCTTTATTTAATCTCTATCCATTAAACAACCTAGAACAAGCTCTCTAAGTTTAATTCAATGGATGCATTACGATAAGAAAGATAGGTTGATCTAAGCAATAAACACACAAGCTCGGATTATTTAACTTAGGTTGTATTCTCCAATTGCAATCTCTGATCACAATTTTGCTACTAAGGATTAGAAATTCAAGACAATTACGGATCAAGATTTCTAGTCTAGCAATAGACAACAACCAGATTATATTCAGTTGGCCATTCGAAATACAATCCAGCAAGCAATCATAAGCATTAGATATAGGAAAATACAAGCAACTTCAATTAGAGAATTGGATAACAACTTCTTGCACAATCAACTTACAAAAACCATATCAGGGGCTTTGAAATCACCCTCAACCAATTCAGATTCAGTTACACATGTTTAAGAACGTGGTAAATACAATACAACATGGAGACATTCCAGAAAATGAAAGGGAAGGGAAAAACTTAGCAAATTTGATGTAATTCTCTTTGGATTGTAGTTCTTCCTCTTTCCAAGCTTCCTTTCTCCTTCAAGAACTCCAGGAGATGAAAGAATTCCAGAGCTGCAGCCTCCACCACGTTCTCCCCTCTTCAAGTTATGAAAATAAAACCCTAAAATGTGTTTAAATACTCTGCTACAGTAACTGCTACAGTGTCCCGTATTATACATGCTACAGTGATTTGTGGAATTACATTTCTATACTTCTCACACTGTTTTGATTACAACTTTTGGTACACTGAATGGATTTATAAACCGTAAATTTCTCCAGAAAATAGACTTCGAGAGCTTTCCAACGGTATATAATATGTCATCGGGTTCATTGTATATCAATACAATTAAATCCGAGAAGATGGTTGACTAGCAGAGGTGAAAATGAAGGGTTTTACTCCATTTTTGTGCAAGTTGCTCCAAAACTCCTACAAACATCAAAACCACACAAAAACATAAAAATACCAAGGAATATAGTAAAGAAACATGGACGAATTGATATGAAAATGATATATAAATAGACATTTATCAATGAACCGTAAATTTCTCTAGAAAATAGACTTCGAGAGCTTTCCAACGGTATATAACATGTTATCCGGTTCATTGTATATCAATACAATTAAATCCGAGAAGATGATTGACTAGCAGAGGTGAAAATGAAGGGTTTTACTTCACTTTGGTGCAAGTTCCTCCAAAACTCCTACAAACATCAAAACCACACAAAAACATAAAAATACCAAGAATTATAGCAAAGAAACATAGATGAATTGATATGAAAATGATACATAAATAGACACCTATCAAGAGCTTTCCAATGGTATGTAGCACATTATCTGGTTCATTGTAATCAATACAATTAAATTCGAGAAGTTGGTTGACTAGCAGAGATGAAAATGAAGGGTTTTACTCCAATTTAGTGCGAGTTCCTCCAAAACTCCTACAAACATGAAACCACACAAAAACATAAAAATACCAAGAAATGTAACAAAGAAACATAAAGGAATTGATATGAAAATAATATCTAAATAGATACCTATCAACACATGTATAAGGCATTTCTACAGCTTAGTTTGGTCTTAAACATTCAGCGTGCGCTCAAACGCAAAGAAATGCGTTAAATCGCTTAACGAAGCGTTGGCTGTACAGCGCACCAAATGACACTTGCACCGCTTCAATTATGATAAAAACACCTCAAATACAATAGAAACGCATGTAGAGGATGTTTTCATGGTTTAATTTGGCTTTAAACTCACCAAATGTGTTAAAACGCACAAAAAAGCATTAAAACGTAAAACAGCGCATGGGCTCTTTAGCAAAATAAATGACACTTGCATCACTCCGATTATCATAAAAAAACCTCGATTATCTTAGAGACGCATGTAGAAAGGTGTTTTCATGGCTTAATTTGGTTTCAACTCCCTAAATGCACTAAAATGCATCAAATTCCATGGTGGCGCACGAGTTGTTTAGCACAGCAAATCCAGTATGCACCCCTCCGATTACCATAAAAACACCTCAATTACAGTAGAGACACATGTGGAAGGGTTTTCTGTTGCTTTGTTTGGTTTCAAACTCGCTAAATGGGCTAATACGCATAAAAACACGTTAAATCGCATAATGGCACACGAGCTACAAAGCTCAACAAATGATACGTGCACCATTCCGGCTACTATAAGGACACTTTGATATCTATAGAGGCACATGTGGAAGGTGTTTTCGAGGCTTAGTTTCGCTTTAAACTCTATGAATGCACTAAAATGCATAAAAATGTATTAAATCGTATAACGGCATACGGACTCTTTGGCACAGCAAATGACGCTTGCACTGCTCTTGTTATCATGAAAACACCTCGATTACCATAGCGACACAAGCAAAAAATGTTTTTATGGCTTAGTTTGGTTTTAAACTCACAAAATGCACTAAAACGCATAAAAATTTGTTAAATCGCATAACGACACACGGGCTATAAGGTGGAACAAATGACACGTGCACTACTCGGGTTATCATAAAAACACATCGATTACCATGGAGATGCATGTAGAAGCTGTTTTTATGGCTTAATTTGGTTTAAACTCGCTAAATGCGTGAAAACGCAAGTGGAGGTCACTTTGGACCAAAAAGAATAGCCCTCAAAGTTATTGATTGTGGATTCTGCTGGCCATCATTGTTCACAGATGCATATCTCTTTTGCAAAGCTTGTGACCATTGTCAAAGGACAGGTAATTTAAGTGCAAAAAATCAAATGCCATGAACCTCCATACTTTTTTTTTGGAAAAATTACTATTCACATAAAAAGAAAAAAGATTGTACAAAATACGAGGGGCATACCTCAAGAAGAGTACTTAGTACTCACAAGTCCAAAAGGAAGAAAAACGAAGCCCAAAGGCCTCAAACAAAAAGCGAGATATGGAGCCAAAAGGCCCAAACAAAAAAGAAAAGGCGCGTAGGCCCAATAACGACCGCAACAAAGCTAACATTCCCAAGACAATGCAACAAAAGGGCGCATGTGCCCAATTAAACAAAACAAAACTCAAAAAACCAACTAATAACGAAGGCCCCATATAGCACGAAGCTGAGGAGTGATCACATACTTGGCCTCAATGGTAAGAAGCCGAGAGCGGACCAATGCAAAAATCTCATCAATCACCTGACGACGAGTCCGATGTCGCTGCTGATACACACGATCATTCCTCTCATACCATAGAAAATAAACTGTAGCAGAGAAAACCAAACGTGCAAGGATATGCCCAAAATTCTTCCTGCCTTGAAGATGAAGAGAAGCCCAATGAAGTAGAGAGAGCCAACCAGAAGATGGCCAAACAATAAGAGTCTTAGCTGAAATCTCCCCCCATACAGAAGACGAGAAAGGACAGCTGAAGAAAAGATGCTCGTGCGTCTCATTTGCTGAAGCACAGAGAACACAGCCTGAAGAAGATAACATGCCATGACTTCGTAGTCGATCCATAGTACGAAGACGGCCCAATGAGGCAAGCCAAAGTATAAAGGAGTGCCTTGGAATATGGCCAGGGAACCAAAGAAGATGATGAAAGGAGTTTACCGAGCGTCTACTCCGTAATAATTCCCACGCTGAGGCAATAGAGAAAATACCAGAGGTGTGGCCCTTCCAAACAATATGGTCAAGGTCCCCATCATAGGTCGAATGCGGATAGAGTCCCAAACCCGTCTGAGGTCCGGTCCACCTTCAGGAAAAGCCCAATCTCCATCCTGAATGATAGCTGAGACCTTTGCATCTGAGGGAAGACCTGTAGATGAAAGAGTCCTGAATGAAAACAAATCACAAAGACGCCCCTGCGGCAACCAGTAATCCTGCCAAAGTGAGGTATCACGTCCATCTCCAATAGAAGAGACAAATTTACCCCTGCACCAATCCCGACTCTGTAAAATCTTCCTCCAAGACCAGGAGGCTCCAGAAGTAACCCGAACCTGCCAAAACGAGCGACCCCGAAGGAGTACCTTATGAACCCAAAAAGACCATGTGGAAGACTTGTCAGAAAGAAGTCTCCAAACATGCTTCAAAATAGCAGCATGATTCCACTCCTTCACTCACTTGATTCCTAAACCCCCTTCTTTCAATGGATAGCAAACCGAATCCCAAGCTACTTTGGCCCCAAAATGAGACAAAGAGGTTCCTTTCCACAGGAAAGCAGCCAGAATACCCTTGATCTTCCGTACCACAGCTGCCGGTAAAATAAACATAGATGACCAATAGACCTGGATGGAAAATAGTACCGACTTAATCAACTGGAGACGGCCAGCATAAGTCAGCACAGTAGATGTCCACAATCTGACCCTCGAGAGAATCCGCTCTATCAAAGGAGCACAGTCTGAAAGGCGTAATCTGGTACTAATCAGTGGCACCCCCAAATATCGGACTGGCAAACTCCCCACTTGAAAACCCAAGATGGACTGCAACACTGTACGATCCTCATCATTGACTCCAGATAAGAAGACATGACTCTTGGCCGAATTCGTAACTAAACCAGAGAGCTCTGTAAACTCCTGCAAAGCATCATGAACTACCATAACAGAGCCCACATCTGCCCTGCAAAAAACCATCAGATCATCTGCAAAACAAAGATGAGTAAGAGAAATCTGCTGGCATCTCCAATGGTATCGAAATCCAGGCCGCTGAGAAGCCTCCCGAAGAATACCACTCAAACCCTCCATGGCCAACACAAAAAGGTATGGCGACAACGGATCACCCTGTCGAACACCTCTAGAAGTGGGAAAGAAACCATGAAGCTCTCCATTTAAAGCGACCGAGAAGTGAGCAGAAGACATGCATGTCGCAATCCATCGGACCATACACTCTGGGATACCAATCGTCCTTAATCCCAAAATGATGAAATCCCAACTGACAGTATCAAAAGCTTTGCGAATATCCACCTTTAACGCGCACCGGGGAGGCGAATGCCCAAGGTGGTAATTATGCATAAGCTCTTGTGTCAATAGAATGGCATCAGAGATCCTCCGACCTGGGACAAAAGCTGACTGCGAACTCCCAACTACATCAGGTAACACTGCTTTGAACCGGTTTACAATCACTTTAGAGATGCACTTGTAAAGAACGTTGCAACATGAGATTGGTCGAAAGTCACTCATAGTCCGAGGAGTCTCAACCTTGGGGACCAAGGTAATCCGAGTGGCATTAAGACACTTCGGCATCCGACAAGTCGCAAAGAAGTAGCGCACCGCAGCCATAAACTCAACACTAATAATGTCCCAAGCTCGTTTAAAGAACAGAGAAGTGTACCCATCCGGTCCTGGAGCTTTATCATCGGGAATCGAGAATAAAGCTGACCTGATCTCATTATCAGTAATAGGGCACACTAAAGAAGCCAGCATCTCCATAGAAACTCTGCTACAGAAAAATCGAGAAGCATCTACAAGAGAAGGGCGAGGAGGAGCTGTAAGCAATTTCTGGAAATACCTCACAGCTAGATGACCTAAGTCGCCTCTATCTATAACAATGGTGCCAACCTCATCCTCAAGCTAACGAATCTGATTCCTGACTTGTCTATGGATCAGAGACTTGTGAAAGAATTTAGTATTCTGATCCCCCTGAGAGAGCCATTGGATCCTAGACCTCTGCCGAAAGAAAGCCTCTTCATCCCTGCACAACTGAAAATACTGCTTAGCAAAATCCCTCTCAACCAAAATACACTCTAGGGAAGAAGGGCTCTCATCCAGAGCAGCCTGAGCTGCTGCCCACTGAGCCCTAACCTCACTGACCCTACTAGAGATGTGACTAGAGGCCTTGGCATGCAAAGTCTTAAACTCCCATTTCAACAACCCCAATTTCTGCATAACTCGAAACAAAGGATCCCCGTCCACAAGCGTAGACCATACTTTTTGAACAATCTCCGAAAAATCCTCTCGGTCAGCCCAAAAGTTTAAAAATTTAAAAGGACTGGAGGTCTGCCTACGTTGATCTCCAAACCTGATGACCAAAGCACTGTGATCAGAAACATCCCATGGAAGAATCTCAGAAGTTGTGTTTGGCCAAGTCAAGAACCAAGAAGCGCTACCGAAACTCCAATCAAGAGTCCAGAGAATAGTACCCTCTCCCTGCTGCCCATTATGCCAAGTATACCGGAGTCCAAGAGATGGAACTCTGATCAATGCTGCATCATGTATACACTGACCAAAATCATCCATATAACCACGCCAAGCCTGATCCCCTCCAACTCTATCCGACGAGCGTAAAATCGCATTAAAATCACCCAATGCCAACCAAGGTAAGTCACCAAAATCCCTGGACTGAGCTCTGATACAGTCCCATAACTGTCGACGGACACCCGGATCATTAGAACCATAAACAAATAGCAAACCAAAAGAAACCCCATCAGATAATCTGGTAGCCCGACAAACAATCCACTGTGAAGAAAGCTGCAGATCACTCAACCTATACAATGTAGGATCCCAACACACCAAAACTCGGCAAGCAATTGACTCAGTGGCATTGGATAAAAACTTCCAAGAAGGACAAATACCCGAAACCACTGAAGCAAGGTGTCGCTGATCAACCTTAGTCTCTAAGAGACCAATCAAACCTAAAGAATACTTAGAAATCCAATTTCTAACTGCCCGCTGCGAAGAGAAGCCATTAAGGCCTCTAATATTCCAACTTCCTATCATAGGAAACTGGAAATAACTCATGACTAAAAAAAGAAATCATTTGGGGCGCACACCTCCTTTGCCCCCATTGCCACCCTTTTTACTCTGGACCTTTTTACCCTGACCAGCAGGAGGAATAGGAATAGAGTTAGATCGTCGACTATCCAAAGGCTCCGTAAGGGTTTTTGGAGAACCCGGAGCAATAACCTTCTCTTGAGGAGCAATCCTTGAAGAATCAGGTAAAGTAGCTACAGGGCTATCAGGGCACTTCAGAATTTGATCCTGGTGAGTCTCAATAGGAGATAGTGAATCGGGATCAGAATCTGACTTAGAACTCGAACCATGGGTAGCAATCTGGCCTAGTTTAGTAAATATCCTTTCCATCGAATCTGCCCCGGTAGTTACTGGATTTGAAATCAATAGTGCAAGAGGTCCAGCTGGTGTGGAGTCAGTAACAATACCTTTACCCTTATCTTTTAGAGCTGGGGTTATATCTTCAGCACTAATCTGATCTTGGCCAGGCTCAATATGAACCTCTATACTTACTGTTGAAATTTTTGATGTGTGGGGTATTGATTTTGTGGGTCCTTAATTTCCTTCATCTTTTGGTAATATTTACAATATACTTGCTGTGGATTATGTTTCTAAATGGGTGGAAGTAAAAGCTATGAGAGCTAATGATTCTAAAGTTATTGTAGATTTTGTGAAATCTAACATTTTTCTAAGATTTGGAGCACCAAGAGCTATAATTAGTGATAGAATAACACACTTCTGCAACAGATCATTTAAAGCCTTGCTCAAGAAATACAACATCACTCACAGGGTGTCTACTGCATATCATCCCCAAACTAGTGGTCAAGTTGAAGTTTCAAATTGAGAAGTCAAGTCCATCCTCGAGAAGACAGTGAATCCAAACAAAAAAAATTGAAGCCTACGACTTGATGATACATTATGGGCATACCGAACTGCTTAGAGGACACCTATTGGTATGTCTCCATATAGGTTAGTCTATGGTAAGCCATGCCACCTTCCAATAGAGCTCGAACACAAAGCATGGCGGGCAATAAAGCTTTGTACCATGGAGATGGATGCTGCTGGTGAACAAAGGAAGCTTCAACTGCAAGAATTGGAAGAACTTAGAAATGATGCCTATGAGAATTCAAAAATTTACAAGGAGAGAACTAAGGCATTTCATGATAAGATGATTCTCCCGAAAGAATTTTCAAGTAGGACAGAAAGTCCTTTTATTTCATTCTCGCCTCAAGTTATTTCCAGGTAAATTACGTTCTTGATAGGTTGGACTCTTTGTTATTACTGATGTCTTTTCTCATGGTGCAGTGGAAATCAAGAGCTTAAAAACAGATAAAGTATTTAAGGTGAATGGATATAAGTCGAAGCCTTACAATGAAAATTCAGTGATGCAGGACATCAAGAAGATATCACTCTACGAGCCAACTTATCATGATGGGTGAGGGCAGATAAAGTCAGGCTGAGGACGTTAAACCAAGCGCTTATGGGGAGGCAACCCAATGTTTTTGAAAAATAAAAAATAATAATAAAAAAAATGAGAAGAAAAGAAGGTAGTAATGATCAATTTTTGTGTCTCGAGGAGATTCCTCTTGTGGGCTCTATCCATTATAATTGATCAGGTTTTTATCTATTTTCGCCATCTCTCTCATTTGTTTTGTTGTTTTTTTTTTTCTTTTGTTTGCTATTGTGTTTTTGTTTCTTTTATGTGATTTTATTTTATTTTATTTTCTTTTCTTTTCTTTTGTTTAATTTGATTATTCCTTGCTTTGCGCTTATTTGTGTAACAGCTTGAGAAAACACCCAAATAAGAACTGAAGCCATTGCCTAGAGGTTTGAAGTGTTCATTTCTTGAAGAAGAATATACTCAAACGCATTATCGGTAATATCTTTCCTTTTCTCCTCTTGAATGAATATCGATATCTTTCTGTCAAACCTTCGTAAACATTTCCCTTCATTTCTTCAAAATGCTATGTTTAAAATTTATAAAGTACGAATGACTAGACTTTGGATGTTGATGCTCCTAAATATTTCTGCGGATATCCGATGGCTTATCGAAGCCAAGGCAAGATTGTCCGGTGAACCTGAAATTAATTTCAAAGTACACATGCCTGGTCTAGGGAAGAGCTATTACGCCAAAAGGCAAAAAGCAAAGAGGTTACAAGTATGTTATAAATGTGCTAGAGGGAATTGTAATCAGAGTTGTCGGTCATTAGGTTTTATGTTCGAGAATAGAGAAGATAAACTTACGTTCATTAAGAATGGTCTGAGTAATGAGTCTTTGGATAACATTTTACTAACTCTTGAGTCACATTCTTGTGGACTTGTTCACCGTAAATTGCTTAATCTATGGACACAATTTCGTGATGAATTGTAGCATTATAATCTAGCGAATCTGGATAGGAAGCATATCTTTGAATCATAGAAGGTGTTTCAGCCGTTACTGGACGAAAAATCAAAGGAAGATGTAAGCCATAATCACAACTACTTGTATATTTAAATGTGTGTCATTATTGTTGAAATTTATTTTTCTTGTTTTGTTTGATTTGATAATTATTGTTGCCTTTGCGTTGTTATTATTTATTGATTTTTGTTTGTTTTAATTTCAAGTTTTCTTTTTGACAAACCACACAATTACCCATAACACAAGCACATGTAGGACACAAGTGTGGGGTTTTGTCAATGATAAGTGTCTATTTATATATCATTTTCATATCAATTCGTCCATGTTTCTTTGCTATATTCCTTGGTATTTTTATGTTTTTGTGTGGTTTTGATGTTTGTAGGAGTTTTGGAGCAACTTGTACAAAAATGGAGTAAAACCCTTCATTTTCACCTCTGCTAGTCAGTGATCTTCTCGGATTTAATTGTATTGATATACAATGAACCCGATGACATGTTATATACCGTTGGAAAGCTCTCGAAGTCTATTTTCTGGAGAAATTTACGGTTTATAAATCCATTCAGTGTACCAAAAGTTGTAATCAAAACAGTGTGAGAAGTATAGAAATGTAATTCCACAAATCACTGTAGCATGTATAATACGGGACACTGTAGCAGGTTACTGTAGCAGAGTATTTAAACACATTTTAGGGTTTTATTTTTATAACTTGAAGAGGGGAAAACGGGGGAGGAGGCTGCATTTCTGGATATCTCTCATCCCTTGGAGTTCTTGAAAGAGAAAGAAGATTTTGAAAGAGGAGGAACTACAATTCCAAGAAGATTCATCTACAAAGAAGATTTTCAAAGAATTTGCTAAGTTCTTTCTTTCCTTTTCAATTCTGGAATTTCTCTGTATTGTATTTGTTATTCTGATTGAATATGTGTAACTAAATCTGAATTGGTTGAGGGTGATTTCAAAGCCCTTGATATGGATTTTGTGAGTTGATTGTGTAAGAAATTGTTATCCAATTCTCTAATTGAAGTTGCTTGTATTTTCCCATATCTAATGCTTATGATTGCTTACTGATTGTATTTGGAATGGCCAACTGAATATAATCTGTTGTTGTCTATTGCTAGATTAGAAATCTTGATCCGTAATTGTCATGAATTTCCAATCATTAGTAGCAAAATTGTGATCAGAGATTGCAATTGGAAAATACAACCTAGGTTAAATAATCCGAACTTGTGTGATTATTGCTTAGATCAACCTATCTTTCTCATCGTAATGCTTCTATTGAATTAAACTTAGAGAGCTTGTTCTAGGTTGTTTAATGGATAGAGATTAAATAAAGAGCTTGTTTTATTTAACAACAAAGTAAGGAAAGATTGGGATAACAGAGCTTGTTGTTATCTACGGTTGATAACTTCAATGCTGTAATTGGATTACAATTCTATGTTAATTCACAAATTCATATCTTGTGGCAGAGAATGAACTCTTAACCAAGTGTCTCTGATAGGTGTCTATTTATGTATTACTTTTATATCAATTCGTCCATGTTTCTTTGCTATATTCCTTGGTATTTTTATGTTTTTGTGTGGTTTTGATGTTTGTAGGAGTTTTGGAGCAACTTGTACAAAAATGGAGTAAAACCCTTCATTTTCACCTCTGCTAGTCAGTGATCTTCTCGGATTTAATTGTATTGATATACAATGAACCCGACGACATGTTATATACCGTTGGAAAGCTCTCGAAGTCTATTTTCTGGAGAAATTTACGGTTTATAAATCCATTCAGTGTACCAAAAGTTGTAATCAAAACAGTGTGAGATGTATAGAAATATAATTCCACAAATCATTGTAGCATGTATAATACGGGGCACTGTAGCAAGTCACTATAGCAGAGTATTTAAACACATTTTAGGGTTTTATTTTCATAACTTGAAGAGGGGAGAACGTGGTGGAGAATGATCCCTTAACCAGATTTCTATCATTGATTAATTCCCATTTCAATTAAGTTTGCATTGTGTTATTCATTAATTACCATCGTATTCAGTTTTTCATCTAGTTAATCAACCAACAAAACCCCCCATTTAGTTAATTGTTGCTGGAAATAACAAATTCAATTAGAATCAATCCTCGTGGGAACGATATCTTACTTATCACTTTATTACTTGTGCGACTAGTATACTTGCTAGTTTCGAACGCATCAAGTTTTTGGCGCCGTTGCCGGGGATTGATTTTCTAATCGATTTGTTATTTTGTTTTCATTGTTGATTCATATTTTCTTTGTTTTTCTTTTCTGATTGTTTGTGTTTAGACAACATGGCAGTAAACTTCTATCAATTCAGTAGCGGATTTGAGCCACAAGTACCATGGAGAGTAAATGAGGTAAGCACTCCGAACATTGAACAACAACTTTCTGAGTTAACTTCTCTTGTGGAAAACATGGCTGTAGGACATATGCAGAAATCTTATGATGTGAGGTATATTCTACCATGGAGCATCCAATCGACATGTATCCAACTTTGCAAGGAGATATGGAACAAGCCAATACCATGGATGGATTTCCAGGACAAACAAGGCAATGGTATGATCCCTTCTCTAACACTTGTAATGCTGGATGGGAAGATCACCCTAATTTCAGTTTACTGGAATCATCAACCAATCGCCCCAAATGCCATACCAAATCGGCCACAAGGTTTTAATCAACTTAGAGTGCAGCAACCTTTCAAATGCAACCACCACCAATGCCACATCCAGCACCGCAACCAGCTTCACAAAACTCAGGTATGTCTCTCCAGGACATTGTTAATGCACTTGCCACTAACACAATGCAATTCCAGCAGGAAACTGGGGCAAGTATCCAAAACCTGGCAAATCAAATGGACAATGGCCACTAGCATGAGCAAATTCGAGGGCCAAGGCTCAGAAGAATTATCTTGTCAAACGGTGATCAATCCAAGAGAGAATTCTTGTGCGATAACTTTGCAAAATGGAGAGCAATTAGATGTCCTACCAAAGAAATCACAAACTGATGAAGGAGATGACACCACTTCCACCATGAACAAAACACTGACTTCTCAGGTAAATCCTATAACCCCCATTCCTTCATATGTTTCTCCTCCACCTTTTCCTAGTAGATTTGTAAAATCGAAGAAGGAGGAACAAGAACAGAAAATCCTGGAAACTTTTCGCAAAATCGAGGTGCGTATACCACTTTTGGATGCTATCGAACAAGTACCTCGTTATACAAAATGTTTCAAGGAGTTATGCACCAGCAAAAGAAAGTTAAAAAGAAATGAGAAAGTAAGTGTGGGGGAAGATGTTTCAGCTGTATTGCAAAGGAAAATTCCTCCAAAGTGCAAAGATCCAGGTACGTTCACCATGCCATGCACCATTGGTAAAACCAAGTTTGAAAGAGTTATGTTAGATTTAGAAGCATCTATTAACATCATGCCATATTCTATTTATGCTTCTTTAAATCTTGGACCTTTTGCGGAAATTGGTATTACCATTCAAATTGCTGATCGTTTTAATGCATATACCAAAAGAGTTGTGGAAGATGTGCTTGTGCAGATGAATCAATTGCTTTTCCCAGTAGACTTTTATGTTCTTGAAATAGAGGATGAGACATCTCCTAATCCAACACCGATTCTTATGGGGAGACCATTCTCGAAAACTATTAGAACCAAGATTGATGTTCGTGATGACACTCTCATCATAGAGTTTGATGGCAAGCGTGATATGTTTCATATTTTTTGAGGCAATGAGTATCTAGTGGACTTACATTCTGTTTTTGTAGTTAACGTTACTGATTCTCTGTCACAACAATGTTTTGATTTAACTCGCAAGAATGGATTGGATATAGCTATTAATGAGCACATAGGGACAGAAAATTCTAAGGAGTCAAAAATTTTGATACAAGTGTCCAAAAAAATGGAGGAAGTTGTGACAAGCTTAGATGAGACCATCGCAATAACCACAAATAGGTATGATATTTCGTACATTCAATTTCCTTTATCTAATGAGAAAATTCTTCCTTCTGTGATGACAGCCCCTGCCTTGGAGCTTAAGCTTCTTTCAGATCATTTGAGGCATGGATTCTTGAGTGAAAATGATCCTTTGCCAATTATAATAGAAATGGGCCTTGCACGAATACAAGAAGAGAAACTCGTTCGAATACTTACAGACCACAAAATAGCTATTGGGTGGACGATTGCTAACATCCAAGGCCCAGCCATATGCATGCACCAATTCTTGTTGGAAAAAGGATCCAAACCCACTAGAGAAGCACCTGTCTCTTATACACATCTAGATGTGTATAAGAGACAGACGTCGGGCTGAGGACTTTAAACCAAGCGCTTATTGGGAGGCAACCCAATGTTTTTGAAAAATAAAAAAAGAAGAAAAGAAAAATAAAATGAGGTAATAATGATCGATTTTTGTGTCTCGAGGAGATTCCTTTCATAGGCCATCAAATTGATCAGGTTTTATCTCTCTTTGCCATCTGTCTTATTTTTTTTTATATTTCTTTTACTTGTTTTTGACTTTTGTTTGCTATTGTGTTGTTATCTCTTTTATGTGTCTTTAGTTTCGTTTTTGCTCTTTTCTTTTCCTTTCTTTTGTTTAATTTGATTACTCTGTGCTTTGAGCTCATTTGTGCAGTAGCTTGTGGAAACATTCAAACGGGAGTTGAAGCCATTGTTCGAAGGTTTGAAACGTGCATATCTGGGAGAAGAACAACTCAATCGCATTATCGGTAATATCTCTCCTTTTCTTCTCTTCAATGGATGCTGATATCTTTCTATCGAACCTTCGTAAATATTTCCCTTCACTTTCTCAAAATGCTGTGTTTAAAATTTATAAAGTACGGATGACTAGACTTTGGGTATTGATGCTCTTAAATCTGCCTGCGGATATCCGATGGCTTATCGAAGCCAGGGTGAGATTGTCCGGTGAGCCGGACATTAATCTCGCAAAATACATGCCTGGTCTAGGAAAGAGCTACTACGCCAAGAGGCGAAGAGCGAAAAGGTTACAAGTATGTTATAAATGTGCTAGATGGAATTGTAAACAGACTTGTCGTTCATTAGGTTTCGCGTCCAGGAATAGAGAAGATAAACTTTCATTTATTAAGAATGGTTTGAGTAATGAGTCGCTGGATAATGTTTTGTTAACTCTCGAGTCACATTCTTATGGACTTGTTCAGCGTGAATTGCTTAATCTGTGGACACAATTTCGTGATGAATTGCAGTGTTATAGTCTAGGGAATCTGACTAAAAATGACCCTGTTTGCCAGTTTATAAGAAAACTGAATGGAAAGCAAATCCCCGACTCATAGAAGGCGTTTCAGCCGTTACTGGACGTAAAACCAGAGGAAGATGTGAGCCACAATCACAACTACTTGTATATTTGAATGTGTGTTGTTGTTGTCGAATTTTTTTTCTTGTTTCGTTTGATCTAATTATCAATTTTGTTTTTGTGTTGTTGTTGTTTGTTGATTTTGTTTGTTTTAATTTCAAGTTTTCTTTTTGACAAACCATATGACTACCCTATGGCATAATTACACGTGGGAGACAAGTGTGGAGGTTTTGTCAACCTCCACCGAAAGTGTATCTCCATTTTTAATGCTTCACGTGGGAGATAAGTGTGGAGGTTTTGTCAACCTCCGCCGAAAGTGTATCTCCATTTTTAATACTTCACGTGGGGGACAAGTGTGGCGGTTTTGTCAAACTCCGCCGAAAGTGTATGTCCATTTTCCATGCTTCACGTGGGAGACAAGTGTGTAGGTTTTGTCAAACCTCACCGAAAGCATATCTAATTTTTTCAAATATTGGGGCGATAAATCTGCATCGAGCAACTCCCACCGAAATTATGTCCCCATGTGTCAAATTTAAGAGTTTTACGTGTGTGTATATATCAATTCTCCATATTTTCAAATGTCATTATTATAACCTGTGTTACACTTGAAAAGCATATTACCTAACGTGCATCATTGTCTTACACAAGGTTAGAGCACTTGTAGACATGGAGAAAACACCAATTCGGCGATTCCAAACTATATGCGTATTTTGTGGATCGCAATTTGGTAAAGATGGAGAGTTTACAACAGCAGCTCTTGATCTTGGTAGGACATTAGCTGCGAGGGGTATTCATTTGATTTATGGAGGGGGTAGTCTTGGGTTAATGGGGTGTGTGTCGACAGCTGCATCCTTGGGAGGAAGTAAAGTTCTCGGCATTATCCCTAAACCATTAGCTGTGCGAGATATCATAGGCAACACAATGGGGGAAGAGTTACAGGTCTCTAGCATGCATGAGCGTATTGCACATATGGTCATTAAATCTGATGCATTTATAGCTTTGCCCGGTGGTTATGGTACGTTAGAGGAGATATTTCAAATCACCTCTTGGGCACAGCTAAACATCCATCGGAAACCCATTGGTTTGTTAAATGTTAATAATTTTTTTGATTGTTTGTTGTCCTTTCTTGATCAAGCTGTAGACAAAAATTTCATCTCACCGTCAGCAAGGCAAATGCTGGTTACAGCTTCAACTGCAGGAGAGTTAATTGACACACTACAAGAATTCGTCTATTCACCTGATCCAACAATGGCTCGGATAAATTGGTTTGGAGAAGGCAACAAAAGGCGTCAACTGGATTTAACCCTCCATCTGTAATCTCTATTTGCTGGTTTGCTTCGTTTTTGTTTGCTTTTCTTTTTAGTGTGTTTATTTGAGATTTTTCATGTCATTTCTTTTGAGTTTTTTTTCAGGTTTTTTCTTTCGTCCCAGGTAATATTTTCTAATCTCGGTTTTTAGAGTGGTGGCTTAAAAAGTTCAAGTTCTCTTGAAACGCATTCTGGATCTCTTCAATCATAATGGCTGAATAAGGAGGCTAACTTCTAAACTTTTTAGACCCATTCTAACTGACTTGTTTTTGTTTGCTGGCTTGTTGGACTTTGTTATTTTATGAGTAAGTTTAGTTTTGTGTAATTTAGAGTTGTTGTGTATTTTTTTCTATATCAGTTTCGATTCGGAAAAAAAACATTGTGGAAAAACCTGAGAATGGCAGAATATGGGGTTTCCTTAACTCTTGAAACGCATTCTCTCTAAATAAATCCGTAGTTTGTTTATTTTATGTTGTTTGAAGTGTCTTGTTTCTTGTTTTGTTCTTCATAATAAAGGTATATATGCTGGAAACCTTAAGTCTACGGGCTACTGGTCCTAAGGATTGTTGAAATATACAATCTTGACTCAGGTGTAACAACGCCACGTACCTCTTTTCTTGCATTTTGTGGGTCGATGATAATATAATGATTGAATTAAGAATAACTCTTGGAAAATGATAAATGATGCATGGATCTGTGTACTTGAAATGTTTATTGGTTTTCGCTTTTGCTTTTGATTCCTTGCGCAACATTGAGCACTGAGCTATTATCACTGAGTTATTTGTTCACTTAGAGAAAGTTTATGTAATTTAAATGTTTCTTCAGATTTCAATGAATTCTAGAACTTGTTTGATGGTCACTCGAGGCGAAATCCTAGGCTGTGCAACATTGGGGAAATGATTTTAGGCCATCTTTGGACCGTTTGAGCCTTAATAGCCAACCTTGACTGAAATTGATCCCTAGTTACCCCTTTGAGCCTCTGTAAGCCTTTTTCTTTGTTAACTCACTAAAAGATTCCCTAACCTCAAAATGAATTTGTTCCAAACAGTTTATCCCTTACCTATGAGCATGTAGATCATTCACAATTAAATTCTGAGCTATGTTCTGGTTTTGGAAAGTTAGAGGAGGTTGGGATGTGTCATGAGCAATGCAAGTGAGTCCTATTGTGTTTGTAAAAAAAAAAAAAGGAAAAAAAAGCCAATCTGTACTTATCGTCCACGTACTTACACATTGAGGACAATGTCTTGTTTAAGTGTGGGGGAGGGGAAGTGTAATATATAAAAAAAAAAGAGAGAACAAAAGAAGAAGAATAAGAGATCTATACCCTTAAGTGTTCTTAAAAAGAATGAAACAACCAAGTGTGGGGGTGTAGTTTTCTTTTGTTTTCTGCAAAAAAAAAAAAAAAGATTGTGTGTTCTAAATAAGTTTGGGGGAGTAACCTGGTGAATTGAAATGAAGTTGTGTTATAGGGTTGAGCTCTACATAGTCTTGAATGATTTATGTGTTTGTGGGTGATTTGAGCCAAATTATTATCCTTTATCATACCTTCACCCAAGCCAAACGTTACAAGCTTAATAAAGTCCTACTTGATCCTTGGTGTTGTGCATGTCTACATTAGTGGAGAGTGACTTGAAAAGCAGGCCTATGGAGTTCATTTATACACACATCTTCAATATTAAATATGATTCATTTTTATGCATAAACTCATCCGGGTTACAAGTGATTAGGTGAGAATGGCTCTACACACACACACTTGAGGAATTGAAGTGAAGCGAAACTAATCTTTGAGATAAAATGCTTGATCAAGTGCATTATTTTGAAGTTTTCCTTGGGTTATAATTAAGTACAATCTTTGAGGCCTATTTGCAAGATGAAGCATTTGTGTGTTTTAATTTTTTGTTGATTCTGTTTCGGTTTAGTTTTATTTCATATTGTCGTAGTTGCTCGAGGACTAGCAAAGTCTAAGTGTGGGGGAATTTGATAAGTGTCTATTTATATATCATTTTCATATCAATTCGTCCATGTTTCTTGCTATATTCCTTGGTATTTTTATGTTTTTGTGTGGTTTTGATGTTTGTAGGAGTTTTGGAGCAACTTGCACAAAAATGGAGTAAAACCCTTCATTTTCACCTCTGCTAGTCAACCATCTTCTCGGATTTAATTGTATCGATATACAATTAACCGGATACATGCTATATACCATTGGAAAGCTCTCGAAGTCTATTTTTTGAGAAATTTACAGTTCACGAATTTATGTAGTGTACCGAAAGTTGTGATAAAAATGGTATGAGAAGTGTATATTTGTAATTCCACATATCACTGTAGCATGTTATTAAATACGGGGCACTGTAGCAAGTTACTGTAGCAGAGTATTTAAACACATTTTAGGGTTTTATTTTCATAACTTGAAGAGGGGGAACGTGGTGGAGGCTGCAGCTCTGGAATTCTTTCATCTCCTGGAGTTCTTGAAGGAGAAAGGAAGCTTGGAAAGAGGAAGAACTACAATCCAAAGAGAATTACATCAAATTTGCTAAGTTTTTCCCTTCCCTTTCATTTTCTGGAATGTCTCCATGTTGTATTGTATTTACCACGTTCTTAAACATGTGTAACTGAATCTGAATTGGTTGAGGGTGATTTCAAAGCCCCTGATATGGTTTTTGTAAGTTGATTGTGCAAGAAGTTGTTATCCAATTCTCTAATTGAATTTGCTTGTATTTTCCTATATCTAATGCTTATGATTGCTTGCTGGATTGTATTTCGAATGGCCAACTGAATATAATCTGGTTGTTGTCTATTGCTAGACTAGAAATCTTGATCCGTAATTGTCTTGAATTTCTAATCCTTAGTAGCAAAATTGTGATCAGAGATTGCAATTGGAGAATACAACCTAAGTTAAATAATCCGAGCTTGTGTGTTTATTGCTTAGATCAACCTATCTTTCTTATCGTAATGCATCCATTGAATTAAATTTAGAGAGCTTGTTCTAGGTTGTTTAATGGATAGAGATTAAATAAAGAGCCTGTTTTATTTAACAACAAAGTAAGGAAAGATTGGGATAACAGAGCTTGTTGTTATCTACGGTTGATAATTTCAATGGTGTAATTGGATGACAATTCTATGATTAATTAGAAAATCCATATCTTGTGGCAGAGAAGGATCCCTTAACTAGGTTTCTCTCATTGATTTTTCACTCAAATTAACTTTCTGTTTTGTTATTCTTCATTTGTATTCTTAGTTCATTTAGTTAATCATTCAACAAAACCCCCTTTATTTAGTTTATTGTTGCTGGAAAATAACAAATTCAATTAGAATCAATCCTCGTGAGAACGATATCTTACTCATCACTTTATTACTTGTGCGACTAGTATACTTGCTAGTTTCGAACGCATCAATGACACATCCAAAAATAGGATTATCTCCCAAGTATAGGAGTGTCGAAGTAATAAACCCGGTAAGACCAGGGTCGATCCATAAGGAAGGAGATTTAGCTGTACAAAATGAAAGGTAAACTAATATGATATGAATGATTCAAAGAAATGACAAGATAATATCAACAAATAAAAGTTAAGATGATAAGTGGTACTACCGACCATTCAAATGTAAAGGAAAAACAAAAGGTGGTAAGACCATCCATAAAAATAGGAGGTAAAACCTACCATAGCAAATGAAAGAACAATTTCATAAGCAATAAATAAGAATAATTAAAATAAAAAAGTAAGATAAATTAACACAATAACAATGAAGGCTAAGGTTAGGGGATCCATCCTTGATATATCAAATAAGGATAAACAAACCAATTATAACTCAATTGGAATCTACACATCAAGGAGGTTCCAATCAAAATGTATGTCATTTAAGCCAATTTTAGTTATATGAATTATATTTGTTTTATTACCAATATTTATACCACTTCTTGTAAATGGGTTCAAGTATCCAATGTACCAATCACTATATGTCTACAACAAATCAAGGTTCCTAACTAGACGTGTGTTGGTAAGGAAGAACCATACGACATCTAGAAAGGATCCAAGCATTTGATGTGCCAAGGATTGTCTACAATGGATCAAGACCTCCACTTTACAAGTGATGTCAAGATTGATTAGAGAAATAAATATAAATCATATAACATAAATAACAAAAGATTATGATTATAAAGCACATGTTAAGGGTTAGAAAATTCTTATTCTCATATCAAGGGTTTCACCATTTCACATTAGCAAAAGAGAATTTAGCATGACATTAGGCAAGAAAGAAAATAAATTGCAAAAAAAAAAATGATTTATTAATAACATTAAAAGAACACAACACAAAAGAGAAAACACAATAATAAGAGATCCCAGCCAAAGCTAGGATGCCCTAGTGGGTCACAAGGCTGCTCCATTTATGGGTACATTCAGGGGCAAACTTGTCAAATTACAAAGGGACAATTGTCAAATATCTTGTTGACAATTGGGATCATCATGTTCACCGACTTTGACCATTTATTTCGACACCAAATTATTTAGAATTTTGATCACATGTCTTCATGAAAGTTGTAGATATTTCTCTCAGCATTCTAGAACATCTTGATTCATACAATTTGGATACGTATATCAAGAGATATGGTCAAAATACTAAGGCATGGTCAGGTTGGGTCGAAACTACAGATAGGTTCACGTTAAGCCCATTTTTGGTCCACTAAGAGCCCAAATTTGATGATGCTTATAGAGTATAATCTTATAGATAATTTAATCAGCTTTCCAACAAATCAAGATTTGCACCATTCTGATCTATAAATTGAAAGTTATGCCCATTTTACCCAACCTATAATAAAAACCAAAATTAAAATGAAGTTAATTCAAAAGATGCGAAGACTACAAATATGCTTAAGTTGAGGAATTTAGTGACACTATTAATGTAATATGATGAATTAAGCACTTATTAAATATACATATTTAAGTGTTCATTACACCCCCCAACCAGCTTATTACTAGTCCTTAGCAATTAAAACATTATTATTTAAAAGTGATTTATACAATTTTACATCTAAGGTGGTCACTGTTGCACTCTCCTTGATTATATCCAAATAAATAAACTTTCAATTGATTCTTTTTTCTCTTTTTTTTAAAGACTCATGTACCCTTCAGTCAAGATATTAACAAATCTTTTTTTTATGCTCAGTCGACACATGACTACGGGGCTTATTAGAAAGAAGCCATATTGGTTCTAATATTTGTTAAGGCTAACAACCATAGGCAGGGGGCATTCATTTATCATTATATATATATATATATATATATATATATATATATATATATATTGTTTTCTTTTTTTTTTTGAAAGAATGCACTTTAACCCATGTAGTGAGCGTTAGGCTAATGACTCCCAGACCAGTTGGCCCTAGGACATTAGGTGTTAAGACACCGTTACGAGCTTAACGACTTGAGTTGTCAATGCTTTATTTTTTCTTAGAAACTTGTGGATAATACAATATTCAATCCTATTAAGCTTTCTCCTTAATCCATGTAATGAGTTTTGGGCCAATAGCTCCCAAACCAGTTGGTCTTAGGGTATTAGGTGTTAAGGCATCCCTCAAGCTTAATTGCTCAAATTAAGGAGGCTACGAGACCAAACTTGTCCACGATTGCCTTTCTTTTTTGCTTTTTTTTTTTTTGCTTTAACTTTTTTTTAACTTTCCCATTTTGTTGTTATCCTAAACAAAACAAAAGAACTTAAATATTGCAACATTTCATTTTGTAACCCACAATCATGCATCAAAGTATGTGTGTGTGTGAAGAAAGGTTCATGAATACTTGCTTAACGAGTACATGAGCACATAGTTTATTAAATGATAAGGTTGTGAGAGTTCATAGATTTGAATAATTCAAAGTGAAATGAATAAGACCTTCTTGTTATAAAATTCAAAAATCAAAACTAAATAATATCGAGTTGGCTAAAATGAGTCTTCAAAAATGCAAAATCAAAACAAAATGACAGATTGGTTAGAGTGTGTTTCAAGAGTTCAAACTGGCCCTCTTTACTCTGCCATTCCTGATCCAGAATGCGTCTCAAGAGGAGTTGAACTCCTTACACCGCACTCTAAATCTAATTACTAACTAGTTTTTTTTTACAAGAAAATGAAAATTTAAGACACACTTATGTATACTATCTTCCCCCCCCAACCAAATGAAACATTATCCTCAATGTTTAAATGTAGAGAGATAAAGTATATGAGACATTACCTGAAGCTTCTGTTATTCAAGAGAGACAACCTGAAAGACTCATAAAATAAAATGTTACAAATAAAATAAAAGACAAGAAAAATTACAAACAGAGATTCAGATCCAATTTGTACTTTTTGTTTTGTCCTCCTGACCAATTAATTTGAGTTATAGTTGGGTCAAGTTCATACTCGAATGCTTGTAATTTGTCAAGTAATTCACTAGCAGAAGTGGCAAAAACAAGGATCTGTCTCACCGAATGAGGGATAAAATTTTGTTCTACAACTGCATCAACAAAATGTATCAAAGGATCAAAGAAATTTTTAACATTCAACAAACCTATGGGTTTTTTATGGAGATTCAGTTAAGCCCAAGAGGCAATTTGAAAAATTCCTTCAAGAGTACCAAAGCCACCTGGTAAAGCAATAAAGTGATTTGAATTGATAAGCATATATGCCATGCGTTCATGCATAGAGGAGACTTGTAACTCCTTCCCAACCGTTTTTCCAACGATGCTTTCTACAGCCAAAGCTTTAGGAATAACACCTCAAACTTGACTGCCTCCTACGAGTGTAGCTGTTGACACACAACCCATTAACCCAAGGCTACCTCCCTCATAAACTACATGAATCTTTCTTTCAGCTAATAGCCTACAAAGATAATTTGCTGCTGTTATAAACTCTTCCAGGTCGAGATCCACATAATACACATATCTTTTGGATTCGACGTTTTGAGGTTCCCTCTATGTCTATGCAACTCTCTAACTATATATGTGAAGTGAAGAACAAGAGATGTCATATTTATGGAGTGCAATAAGATATTCTAATGATGACATCTATATAGGTAGCTTGACTATTTCTTGAAAAAGTTTGACAATAAAGCATAGAAATACAAAAAAAAAAAAAAATTGATAGAAATAGGACACAATAAATGCACGAGTCAACCAAAAGATAAAGATATTAATTCAAAAAAGACAGCTGTAAGGCATTAAAATTAAAAAATGATAGCACACATGCATATGTACAGGTAGTTGTGACTGTGGCTCACATCTTCCTCTGGTTTTACGTCCAGAAATGGCTTAAACACCTTCTATGAGTTGGGGATATGCTTTGCATCCAGTTTTCTTATAAACTAGCAAACAGCGTTGTTTTGAGTCAGATTCCCAAGACTATAACGTTCCTGCTCGTCTTGAAATTGTGTCTATAATTTCAAAATTTCACGTTGCACAATTCCACAAGAATGCATCTCAAGAGTCAGTTAGATATTATCCAAAGACTCCCTACTCAGTCCATTCTTGATGAATTGTAGCTTATCGTCTCGATTATTAGACAAATATTCCAAGGAGAGGCAACACTGGTTACAAGTCCATCTTGCACATTTGTGACAAACTTGTAACCTTTTCGCTCTTCGCTTTTTGGCATAAGAGCTTTTTCCCAAACCTGGCATGTGGGAAACATGATTATCTAAAAACTCACAAGAAAATCGAACATTGGCTTCAATTAACCATCTTAAATTAACGGGAATACCCTTGCACATCAACATCCTTAGTCTTTCTGTGCGAGCTTTGTAAATTTTAAGCAAATCATTTTGAGGAAGAGAGGGAAAACATTTATGCAGATTCGAGATATTGGTATCCATGTGAAAAAAATATGAGAGAGAAGAAAAGAAAATGAATGCAAGGTGAGCAACAATTTTTAGGGAGCTGAAAAACCAACTTGAAAAGCTATGGAGTGCTGTATCCGCCACTTGACTGGGAAAAATCAATCCTTTAAAAGGATCGACTAAAGCTATGAACTCTTCATTTTGATCAAAATTTTCAAAGAATGGTTTTAACCGTTGTCCATTAACTTTAAAAACATTACCATTCTTTGGGTTTTCAATTTCAACTGCTCCATGAGAGAAAACATTTTTAACAATGAAAGGTCCAGTCCAACGAGACCGAAGCTTACCAGGAAACAAGTGCAATCTTGAATCATACAAAAGAACTTTTTGTGAAGGTTTAAAATATTTTCTAACAATGAATTTGTCATGAAAAACTTTCATTTTTTCTTTGTAGATTTTAGAATTTTCATAAGCCTCATTCCTGATTTCTTCAAGTTCACTCAGTTAGAGTTTACGTAACTTACAAGCATCATCCAAATTTGTGTTAAATGTTTTAATGGCCCAATAATCTTTATGCTCAATTTCTACAGGCAAATTACAAGGTTTTCCATAAACTAATCTATAAAGAGACATTCCCAATGAAGTTTTGAAAGCAGTTCGGTAAGCCTAAAGTACATCATTAAGTCTTAAAGACCACTCTTTACGGTCCGGGTTAACCGTATTTTCTAAGATCTGCTTTATCTCCCTATAAGCTAATTCAACTTGTCCACTTGTTTGCGGGTGATAAGGTGTAGAAACTTTATGGGTTATTCCATATTTCTTTATTAGAGTTTCCAATGGTTTGTTACGAAAATGTGCGCCCTCATCACTAATAATGGCTCGAGGAATTCCAAATCTACACAAGTTATTCTCTTTCATGAATTTGATAACTGTTTTGTGATCATTGTTTCGACACAGAATCGCCTCGACCCATTTTGAAACATAGTCTACTGCAACAATAATGTATACAAAACCAAATGAAGGTGGAAAAGGTCCCATAAAATCAATACCCCAACAGTCAAAGATCTCAATAACAAGAATGGGATTCAAAGGCATCATGTTTCGTTTTAAGATGGATCCCAATTTTTGACAATTTTCACAAGTTTTACAAAATGCATGTGCATCTTTAAATAAGGTGGGCCGATAAAATCCACATTGCAAGATTTTAGCAGCTGTGTTTTTAGATGAAAAATGTCCTCCATATGCTTCGGAATGACAAAAATTAATGGCACTACTTACCTCATTGTCGGGGATGCATCTTCTAATTATTTGGTCCAGACAATATTTGAATAGATATGGGTCATCCCAATAAAAATTTTTCACCTCGATCAAAAACTTCCTTTTGTCTTAAGCATTCTAATGAGGTGGCATTTCTCCTGTTGCAAGGAAATTTACAATGTTAGCAAACCAAGGTACTACAGCAACGGAGAATAAAAATTCATTAGGAAAAGAGTCATTGATAGGTGAAGTTTCAATTAATGTCTCTGTTGTTAATCTTAACAGATGATTTGCAACAACTTCGACTCCTTTCTTATCCTTTATTGTAATGTTGAATTCTTGGAGCAATAAGATCCACTATATCAATCTAGGTCTTGCATCCTGTTTAGACATTAAATATCTCACCGTTGCATGGTCAATGTAAGCAATCGTTGGAGAACCAATTAAATAAGATCAAAATTTGTCCAACGTAAATACTACTGCAAGTAGTTCTTTTTCAGTTGTTGTGTAATTCATTTGTGCATCATTTAAAGTCCTACTTGCATAGTATATCACAAAAGGCTTACCTTGTTTTCTTTGTCCTAAGATAGCACCAACAGCATAGTCACTCGCATCACACATCAATTCAAAAGGCAAGGACCAATTAGGAGATTGCATAATTGGAGCAATTGTTAAAAGTCCAATTAACTTATCAAAGGCATTTTGACATTCTTGAGTCCATTCAAAAGAAGTGTCTTTTATTAAGAGGTTACAAAAAGGTTTAGAAATAGCATTGAAATTTCTTATGAACCTCTTATACAATCTGGCATGCCCTCAGAATGAACAAACCTCTTTGACTGTTTTAGGTGAAGGCAAATGGGAAATTAATTCCACTTTTGCTTTATCCACTTTTATTCCCTTGGAAAACACCACATGACCTAAGACAATTCCCGAAGTAACCATATAATGGCATTTTTCCCAATTCAAGATAAGACCTTTTTCTTCACACCTTTTTCGGACTTTTTCTACGTTTTCAAGACAATCATCGAAAGAATTTCCAAAGATAGTTAAATCATCCACTACAAGAAAAACAGTTTTTTGCGACAAAATTTTTTGCGACGAAATAAAATTCGTCGCAAAAAGCGGCCTTTTGCGACAAAATTATAATTTCGTCACAAAAGTTAGCATTTCAAAAGAAAAGATATTTTGCGAGGAATTTTTCGTCGCAAAATAAAACCTTTAGCGATGAATATTCATTTCGTCGCGAAAAACTCTAGTGACTAATTAGGGAAGCATTTTTTGCGACGATATAAAACCTATTGCGACAAACTTTTCATCGCAAAACGTATTACACGAAGATGGGATTTTGTGACAAAAATTTTATAGCAACATGAACATTTTTTGCGACAAAATTATATTTCTCGCGAAAAAAAGACCTTTTGCGACAAAAAATTCCCCGCTAAAAGCCATTCTAATTTACCATGCATATATGGCAATACTAGACATTTTGCGACGAAAAAATAATTCCTCGCAAAATGTGACCTTTTGCGAGAAAAATTTTCTCGCAAAAAATTGATTTTTTGCGGCAAAAAATCTATTTTTTGCGACAAAACATTCCCCGCGAAAAGCCATTTTAATTTACTATGCACACGTGGCAATACTGGAACTTTTGCGACAAAAACGTGATTCCTCGCAAAATGTGACTTTTTGCGAGGAATTTTTTGTCGCAAAAGGTCCAATATTTTGCGACAAAGCATTCCTCGCGAAAAGCCATTTTAATTTACTATGCACACGTGGCAATACTGGACCTTTTGCGACAAAAACGTGATTCCTCGCAAAATGTGACTTTTTCCAAGGAAAATTTTCTCGCAAAAAATATGTTTTTTTGCGACAAAAAATTCCTCGCGAAAAGCCATTTTAATTTACTATACACACGTGGCAATATTGGACCTTTTGCGAGAAAAACGTGATTCCTTGCAAAATGTCACTTTTTGCGAGGAATTTTTTGTCGCAAAAGGTCTATTTTTTTGCGACAAAACATTCCTCGCGAGAAGCCATTTTAATTTACTATGAACACGTGGCAATACTGGACCTTTTGCGACAAAAACGTGATTCCTCGCAAAATGTCACTTTTAGCGAGGAATTTGTTGTCGCAAAAGGTCTATTTTTTTGCGACAAAACATTCCTCGCGAAAAGCCATTTTAATTTACTATGCACACGTGGCAATACTGGACCTTTTGCGGCAAAAACGGGATTCCTCGCAAAATGTCACTTTTTGCGGGGAAAATTTTCTCGCAAAATATTTCTTTTTGCGAGGAAAATTTTCTCGAAAAAAATATACCTTTTGCGACAAAAATAGACCTTTTGCGACAAAAAATTCCTCGCAAAAAGTTATTTTTTTAAAATTAAAACTTAATAACTATCTTCTTTTGTTTTCTTCTCTTTGTTTATGATTCGTCTAATATATAAGTCTTTGTTTAAAAAATGACTAAAAAAAAGAATAAAGAAAGTATTAAAAATCTAATTTGATTTTATATAAATTGATAATTTTTAAATATAGTAGGGCCATTTGGATATTCATATAAATTTTTATTAAAAAAAAAGACCATTTGTGATTCCATTCATGCTTTTAAATGTGAAAAACTATTAAGATTAGTATTTGTAAAAGAGATAAATAATTAAAATAAACTCTATATATGTGTGTGTATGTGTGTGTGTGTGTGTGTGTGTGCGTGAGTGTGTGTGTGTGTGCGTGCGTGTGTGTGTGTGATATGAATCGTTAATAATCCAATAATCAAGCATAAAATTTATTGCTAATTATTTATATATAATCTAATTTATGTATGATTTATATATGTCTAACTGCTAAATTACAATTATGATAAACTTATTACTATGACTAATTTTTAATTGATGAAAATGAGATTGGAAAAAAAATCCAACTTCTAAAAATCTAATTTATTTTTCAATGTTTAATTATATGTCAAATAAACATAAATAAATTAATTAATAATCATGTAATGTTGCCTATAATTATGTTTTTTATTTTTTTGTTATAAAGTGTATTAATTTAGATAGTATATTTTTCTTAGACTTTTAATTTTTATCGTATAGCTTTGAGTAAATTGTTGAGATATTTTAAACAATTGTTAGAGTTTATTTTAAGGGAGATAAATAATTAAAATGAACTCTATAACAAAAAATAAATACATTTGTTACATATTGATTACTATATGAATAATTAATCATTTCCTAGTAAATGGCAAAAACTGATTTTCAATTCGTAATACATATGATACTTGTAGCATATGTATATGTATATATGTCTAATAATTAAATTACTTATATGAAAAAAATATTTTTTATAATTGTAAAAAATATTTTTAATAATTGTTATTTTTATAAAAAAAATGGATAATTAATTTAAAGGCATTCTATACTTGAAAATAAATGCAATTTTGTTACATTTTTATATAATTATAATATGAATAAGTAATCATTTACTAATCAAATTAGAAAAGCTTATTTTCAATTTCTTATAACAACAAATATGACATATATAGATATCTAATTATTAAATTACAACTATTACAAACTTATGGTTTGCATTTGTCAAGATATTTTAAATATTAATTGTTAGCATTTGTAAAATGAATAAATAATAAAAAAATATTCACTAAAAGTAAATGCATTTGTTACATAATAATTATAATATGAATATTTGATCATTTATTTATTAAAGTATTAAAAACTTATTTTCAATAACTCGCACATGACAATTATGTCATATGTATAGATGTTTAAGTATTATGCATTTATTAATGATAGTTGAATTGTGTGTATTTTCTTAAGACTTTAATACATATGACAATTATGACATACGTTTATATGTTAATAATTAAATTATCTCCATCACAAATTAATTTTTTAAATTTGTAAAACATATTTTTAGTGTTTTTAAAAGAAATAGATAATTAAAATAAATTATAGCTAAAATGAATAGAATCTTTTTGTTACATATATGATTATAATATCAATAATTAATTATTTATTGATCATTAAAGAAATTTATTTTTGTAATTCTTCATATAACAACTATGACATATGTATAAATGTCTAACTATTGTTTACATTTGTTAAATAATTCTTGAGTTGTTGTACCTATTTTATTAACATTTTAATACTCAATAAAAAATAATTAAATACCATATAATGTTTTATATTTCTATTGTATATGGTTGTTATATTATTTATTAATTTGTCATCAAATTATTTAATACCAATCCAATATTATATAAGTTTAATTATGAATGAAAATTTAATTAATAAATAAACTTATAATTATCCAAGTCTAAGTATTGTTTATTTAAATATTTTTAATTTTAGATTTAGATTTTAATTTTAATATTTTTTTAAGACTTTTTGCGACAAAATTTTTGTCGCAAAAGATTAGAATTTTGTCGCTAAAGATTAGCATTTTAGACTTTTAGCGACCACTTTAAAATTCCTCGCAAAATGGGGTCTTTTGCGAGGAAAATTTAAATCCAAATTCGTCGCAAAAACTAAATTTTAGGCGGACTTTTTCCCGCCTATTAAATTTCAAATTTTTACACCTTTAGCGACAAAAACATTGTCGCTAAAGACCAAAATTTTGTCGCAAAAAGAAAATTTTAGGCGGACTTTTACCCGCTCCTATTTATTTCATATTTTTTAAATTCTTTTACGACAAATTTTTCGTCGCAAAATGTCCAAATTTCATCGCAAAAAATCAATGCCTTTATTATATATACACCACCTAATTCTTTGGTTTACTTCATTTTCTTTCATCTATTCTACTTTCCTCTTCATTTTCATTTTTATCTACTTCTCTTCTTTCCCTAACACTATTATCAAGGTAAATATTTTTACTCATTTTTTCTTTTATGTTGTAATATATTTACTTTCAAGATTCATATAATTTTTATTTTTTAATTGTCAATTAATATTATGCTTTTTTGTTTAATAGGTATTTTGGAAGAGGGAATGCAATTAAAAATCTTAAGTTCTTTATTTCTTTAACATTTTTTTTTGTATACACTTATCTCTCATATCCTATATTATTACTAATTAATATTTTACTTCTTTTTTGTTTTTAATAGGTATAATTGAAGGTGTGGTACATTTGAAGACTTGAAGATTGATATAAAATCAAGAAACAAAAAATTTAGTGGAGGATGAAGTTTTGTATTTGTTGTATTATCTTGTTTTTTTATTTTTTTTATTTTTCCATGTACAACCAAAGTTCCAAGTTGTATTAAATTTTTGTAATTTGTTATTATTTAATAAAATTATTCTTACAAAGAATTCTGTTGCATAATGACATAATTTTGCTATTTTATTTTCGAATTTATAACAAATTAAAATAAATTTTATGAATTCTTAAAAAAATCAATTATGTTAAAAAATTAGGTCTTTCGCGACGAATTTTTTGTCGCTAAAGATCGGATTTAGTGACAAAAAATCGTCGCAAAAGATATTTACAATGAAAATAATTTGTTTTAAATATGATTTTGGTATAAAATTTTTTGCGACAAAATTCAAATTTGTCGCAAAATATGTTTTTTTGCGAGGAATTTTATATTGTCGCAAAAAGTTAACATGACGTAATCCTATTTGCGACAAATATTTTGTCGCAAAATACCACTTTTTGCGACCAAAATTTCCTCGCAAAAAGTCTTTTTGCGAGAAATTCAAGATTCGTCGCAGAAAAACCTATTGCGACTCACATTTTGCGACTGGAACGCGACGAATTTTTTTCCTCGCAAAAACTTATAGCGACGAAATTTTGACTTTTTGCGACGAAATATTTCGTCGCAAAAAGTCATTTTTCCTGTAGTGATCCATGAAAACTTATAAACAATGCTCAACCATGTCACTAAAAATGCTTAACATGCATCTTTGAAAAGTGGCTAGGGTATTAGAAAGTTTAAAAGGCATCCTTTTAAATGCAAAAGTGCCGAAGGGGCACGTGAATGTGGTCTTTTCTTGGCCTTCAAGTACAATGGGAATTTGATAATAGCCTAAGTATCCATCAAGAAAGTAGTAGTAGGAGTGCCCGCTACTCTTTCTAGAATTTGATCAAGGAATGGCAAGGGAAAATGGTCATTTCTGGTGACAACATTAAATTTTCTATAATCAATGCACATCCTCCAACTAAATGAGACACGATTTGGTAATGATTCACCCTTTTCATTTTTGACTACTGTAATGCCGGATTTCTTAGTTACTACTTGTGTAGGGCTTACCCACTTACTATCAGAAATAGGGTAGATAATTCGCCCATCAAGTAGTTTGAGAACTTCAGCCCTAATGACCTCTTTCATGTAGGGATTTAATGTCCTTTGAGGTTGTTGGGATGTTTTGGCATTTTCTTCTAAATGTATTCTATGTGTACAAATCAAAAGATTAATGCCTTTTATGTCTTTTAAAGTCCACCCAATTGCATTTTTATGCCTTTTAAGTACTTCTATCAACTTACCTTGTTGCTCGCTTGTGAGGGATGAAGAAATTACCACCGGACATGTCTGATTCTACCCAAGAAATACGTATTTTAGTCCTTCAGGTAAGGGCTTCAGTTCTAACTTGGGAGCTTCCTCTTCCTTGCTTTCATTCATTTGTCTCAATTCTTCAAATTGTGGTTTCGAGCCTTTTTCCATCACCTATGTACAATCCTGTAAAGAACATATATTAGAAAGATCAGGCTCTAGTTCCATACTTGATTCTAATGAATTGACTAAATAAGTTTCCAAAGGGTCAGAAGAACTCCCTTTTTGGATGTGGTCTTCCACAATAGTTTCAATCATATTAGCCTCCTCAATTTCATTATCTTCTTCATGTGGTTGTTTGCACATATTAAAAACGTTAAGTTCCAATGTCATGTTCCCCAATGATAGCTTCATGACTCCATTTCTGCAATTAATCAAAGCATTAGAGGTAGCTAGAAATGGACGCTCTAAAATGATAGGAATTGAATTACATACTTCCACTAGTTGTGAATCCAAGACGATAAAATCCATTGGATAAATAAATTTATCAACTTGAACCAACACGTCTTCTACTACTCCTCTTGGCACTTTAATTGATCTATGAGCAAGCAAAAGAGTCACAGAAGTTGGTTTTAACTCACCTAGATCGAGTTTCTGAAAAATCGAGTATGGAAGCAAATTTATACTAGCACCAAGATCAAGTAAAGCTTGTTCAATTTTATGGTCTCCAATAACACATGAAATTATAGGACATCTTGGATCCTTATATTTCACTGTGTTATCATTTTGAAGAATAACACTTACTTGCTCGGCTAGAAAGGCCTTCTTTTTCACATTCAATTTTCTTTTCATAGTGCACAAATCTTTCAAAAATTTTGCATAAGAAGGTACCTGTTTGATCACATCTAGCAACGGAATATTGACCTTCACTTGTTCGAAAATTTTAAAAATTTCAAAATTGTGAGTTGGCTTCTTTTGTGTAGTTAATGCTTGAGGAAATGGAGGCACAGATGGAGATTTGGTTTCTTCTTCGCTAGGTGTTGGTTTGGTAACCTCTTCCTGTCATTTAGAGATCGATTCTTTTTCTTTCTCATAAGGTTTAGGAATGTGTTTTTCAACAACCTTACCATTGCGAAGGGTCATGACTGATTTGGCTTGGTCTATTGGTTACTTCAACTCCCTGCATTTGAGTTAGATTGATCTTTGGGGTTTTGCAATGTTTGAGAAGGAAATTTCCATTTTTCTTTGATTGTAAATGTAGATGCAAATTTTTCAAGAGTGTGTGACAAATTTGTTAATGTTTGAGTAGTTTGACTATTGAAAGTTTGTTGCTTTGTAATGAATGAATACAATGTCTGTTCAAAGTCATTCCTAGGAGGAGGAGCTTATGCATGATCATGAGAATTTTAAAAATTTTATCGTGTTTGAAAAGGGACTTGTGAAGATTGTGCATGATTGTCATTTTTCTAACCAAAATTTGGATGATTTCTCCAACCGAGATTGTAGGTTTGTGAGTATGGATTGTGATTTGACCTTTTGAAAGTGTTCAAGGCACTGACTTGTTCATAGAGACATTCCCTAAAGGCAGGCAAAGTTGGGCACTCATCAGTAGAATTGTCATTATCATTACAAAGGTGACAGACAATTTCTTGAATAGAATTCAATTGACCACTCTTTTTCATTTCTAAAGCCTCGACTTTTGTAGCTAAGGATGCATATCTGGCTTGAAGGTCATGGTCTTCTCTAAGGTTGTAAATGTCTCTATTGGATGTAAAGGTTGGGGCCTTGCTTGGCGCCTCATAGGTGCCAGCAATTTCCTAATTTTAGGCTTTGTCTGCTAAGGAATCTAGGTAGTCAATTGCTTCCTTAGGGTCTTTATCTCCAAATTCTCTGTTACACATTAGCTCCACTAGTTGCCTATCTTGAGGTGTTAACCCTTCGTAGAAGTGTGCAACTATTCTCCAAGTTTCAAAACCGTGGTGAGGACAGGTATTAAGTAATTCTTTATACCTATCCCAACATTGGTAAAGGGTTTCTCCTTGTTTTTTAGTGAAAGTGGAGATTTGTCTTTTGAGAGAATTTGTTCTATGGGTAGGAAAATTTTTTTCAAAAATTGTTGTTTCATCTCATCCCATGAACTGATAGAACTTGACATCAAATTTTGTAGCCATGTTCTAGCTTTATCCTTTAAAGAAAAAGGAAAAAGCTTTAATCTAATAGTATTTATGCTACAATTTGGGTCACTGTAGGAGTTACATACCTCTTCAAAGATTTTTAAGAATGAATATGGGTTCTCCATATCAAGGCCACGAAAGGTGGGTAAAAGTCGAACAAAACTTGGTTTCAAATTGAAATGGATTACATCGGGAGGAGAAACCACACAAGATGGTGCACTAGTCCTTGCTAGATTCATGTAATCTCAGATTTTGATCATTTTATTGGGAACGATTGTCCCCTTCATCCGTTAACCATTCCACTTGATTGTCGGTCATGTTTTCTAAGGAAGATGATGTTTTCCTAACAAGTCTACCACTAGATGTGCGTGACCAAATTTTCATGCAATTTCCAAAGAGAAAAGGAAAGAAAAGATGAGCAAACAAAAAGAAAAATTAAGATCTAAAAAAAAAAGAGAAAAGGGAATACTTACAATTTTGCATGCTAAATTTTACCTTCCCTGGCAACGGCGCCAAAAACTTGACACATCCAAAAATAGAATTATCTGCCAAGTATAGAAGTGTCGAAGTAATAAACCCAGTAAGACCAGGGTCGATCCATAAGGAAGGAGATTTAGCTGTATAAACCATAAGGTAAGCAAATATGATATGAATGATTCAAAGAAATGACAAGATAATATCAACAGATAAAAGTAAAGATGGTAAGTGATACTACCGACCATTCAAATGTAAAGCAAAAGCAAAAGGTGGTAAGACCATCCATAAAAATAAGACGTAAAACCTACCATAGCAAATGAAAGAACAATTTCATAAGCAATAAATAAGAATAATTAAAATACAAAAGTAAGATAAATTAACATAATGACAATGAAGGCTAAGGTTAGGGGATCCGCCCTTGATATATCAAATAAGGATAAATAATCCAATTATAACTCAATTGGAATCCACACATCAAGGAGGTTCTAATCAGAATGTGTGCCATTTAAGCCCATTTTAGTTATATGAATTATATTTGTTTCATTACCAATATTTATACCACTTCTTGTAAATGGGTTTAAGTATCCAATGTACCAATCACCATATGTCTACAACAAATCAAGGTCCTAACTAGACTTGTGTCAGTAAGGAAGAACCATACGACATCTAGAAAGGATCCAAGCATTTGATGTGCTAAGGATTGGCTACAATAGATCAAGACCTCCACTTTACAGGTGATGTCAAGATTGATTAGAGAAATAAATATAAATCATATAAAATAAATAACAAAAGATTATGATTATAAAGCATATGTTAAGGGTTAGAAAATCCTTATTCTTATATCAAGGGTTTCACCCTTTCACCTTAGCAAAAGAGAATTTAGCATGACATTATGCAAGAAAGAAACTAAATTTCAAAAAGAAAATGATTTATTAATAACATTAAGAGAACATAACACAAGAGAGAAAACATAATAATAAGAGATCTCAGCCAAAGCCAAGATGTCTTAATGGGTCACAAGGCACCTCTATTTGTAGATACATTTGGGGATAAACTTGTCAAATTACAAAGGGACAATTGTCAAATATCTTGTTGACAATTGGGATCATCATATGCACCAAATTTGACCACCGATTTTGACTTCAAAATATTTATAATTTTGATCACATGTCTTCATGAAAGTTTTAGATATTTCTCTCAGCTTTCTAGAAAACTTGATTCATACAATTTGGATATGTATATGAAGAGATATCATCAAAATACTAGAGGCATGGTCAGGCTGGGTCGAAACTGTAGATGGGTTCACTTCAAACCCATTTTTTATCCACTACGAGCCTGAATTTGATGATGCTTATAAAATACAATCTTGTAGATAATTTAATCAGCTTTCCAACAAATCAAGATTTGCATTATTTGGATTTATAAATGGAAAGTTATGCCCATTTTACTGAACCTATAACAAAAACCAAAATTAAGATGAAGTTAATTCAAAAGATGTAAAGACTACAAATATGCTTAATTTGAGGAATTTAATGAAACTATTAATGTAATGTTATGAATTAAGCTCTTATTAAACATACATATTTAAGTGTTCATAAATGGATTACATTTTCGTCAAACGTGGGGGATAGGGGAAGAGGATTACATCTTTATTTTTCAATAATAAAATAAACTCTACTTCTAATACTTCAAATATTCAATGATATAAAAATACTCCATACATAGCATATTCATGCAAATTATATATTTAATAAGCAATCAATTAGAGATTTGATAAATAAGGAATTCCTCACCACCATATTTGAGTCTATTCCATGCTTATCAAGCCTCTTCATACGTAGTCATGTTATTTATACATTCATATCAATCAGTTAGAATTCAATACAAAGCCACAATCTAGAATCATGGCATTCTAGCCTATATTAGAATGCCATGATTTGATAATTCTATCATGAGAATTCTACCTAGCATTACAATTCTAACCTATTCATAGTAATTATAATAAATCATGGCATTTCTAGCCTAATTTAATCAATCAACATCAAACAAGGCCATTCTAGCCTAATGCAAGCATTCAAATGGGCAATATGGTAATTCTTACCTATTATGTGCTATTTCCTAGCATGCTTCGAAGCATATATAAATTCTCCCCATATGGTTCTAATCATATGCCCCTAACTATGATTATAAGCATTCGCAAAGAAAATTAAATTCCTATACATGATTCTAATAAAGAACGAATAACGAACTTACCTCAACACGCTTATCAATCTCGCAAAACAAAAGGGTTAAAAAGTTCATAAAACCCAAAACTTGCTCCTAAGCATAAAATTAAACCCTAAACATGCTTATTCTAAGCAAGAAAAGTAAAAAAAAAAAAAATTGGGGGGGGAGAAGAGAGGACTACTCTCAAGACGTACCATTTTTGGGTTTAGAGCAATAGAATGCCTAAAAATCTTTAAACTAGAAAAGACTTAGTGAATTCTCGAGTGTGCAAAAGAGAGAAGAGATGATTATCTTCAATAATCGGTGTCCCTTGAGAAGTGAGCCAAGGGGGGTTTATATAGGCGAGGGCTGGATTTGAGAAGAAAGTAAAGAAACAAAAAAGTAAGGTCAGAATCGAAATTTTTCAAATTTAGGGGACCAATAGTAGGTGACTGTCAGATAGTTGGGCGGCTGTTCTTCCTTCAACCCTTCGTATCTTGGCACTTTGCAGTGTAGTCCTTTCCGACCTTTGTCTGTTCAATTACACATAACTTTTCAAGTTCAACTCTAATTCATGATCTGTAAATTTCTATGAAAGCTAGATATTTGTTGCTTCGTAATAGTATATAACTCATCATCAGATTTCTGATAGAATAATTTTTGTGATTTTTTGAAATCACATGTCAGTTTTTGAGACCTTTCATTGATTCCTTCTCACCTTTCCTTTCTTGGCTTCCAAGGCCATTTTGGTCATTTCCATTACTTGACATTCATCTTCATTTCATCATTCAGCCTAAAAAATTCAATGTCTACAACTTACCCTACTTTAGAGAAGTTTGTGAGACACAAGAATCAACAAAGTACTCTTGCTTCGTCTTTCCTCCTCCTATCTTGGCATCCTCGCCTTCATCTTCATTCTATCATACTTTCTCAACATCTTCTTTCTCTCCTTCTACTTCTACAAAAGGTGTACCCATTCGAGGGTTGTAGGGCCTTTTCGAGGGTTAATGTGCTCATCCAAGGGCTAATGTGCCTGTCTAAGGGTTAAGGTGTGCATTCAAGGGTGAACGTGTCCATCCAAGGGCTGAAGTGCCCATTAAAGGGTTGAGGTGCCCATTCAAGGGCAAATGTGCCCATCCAAGGGTATGCCCATCTAAGGGCTAAGGTGCCCATTCAAAGACTGCGGTGCCCATTCAAGGGCGAGTGTGCCCATTCAAGGGCCGAGGTGTCCATTCAAGGGCGAACGTGCCCATCTAAAGGCTGAAGTGCCCATTCAAGGGTGAATGAAAGCATCCTTATGATGCTACGACAGAACACTCCTTAGTGTACCTACTTTTTAAGGGTTTCTAACACTCTTCAATGCATCTACTTCCTAGGCTTTGGTAACACTTTTCAGTGCGCCGATTCTAAGGGCTTCAAACACTTTTTCGTGAACCTACTTCCTAGGGTTTTCAACACTCTTTAGTGTGCCTCTTCTTAGGGCTTCTGCCTATTCTAAGGGCTGAAAATACTCTTAAGTGCACCTACTTTTTAGGGTTTTCAACACTCTTTAGTGCACCTCTTCTTAGGGCTTGTGCCTCTCCTAAGCGCTTAAACACTCTTAAGTGCACCTACTTCTTAGGGTTTCCTTCGAATGCATGCCCATTGGGTAAACTTCTATCGTGCACTGCTTGGTAGTCTTTAGACCTTTTTATCCTTCGCACCTTCGGCTAGGTATCCTTTATACCTTCTTTGATCTCCTTAGACTTTGCCTATGCTAGGTTTCATGCCCTTCTTTCAAATATTCTTCATGTTTCTTTGATCTTTTTTCATCTTTGTATTCAATAGGTTTCATACTTGAGCATTGTTAATTCTATTCTCGATTCCTTCTGGTCCACTAGGGAAACTCTTGATTTGTCATATTCTAACACTTTTCATTCTCAACTTCTTTTCCATTTGTCATTCTCTTCAGTGGAGAGTTCTTGCACGTTATTGATTCCTTGACTCACTAGGGATTCTTCCATTGTCTTTGCAAGTTCCTGCAAAATTCAAATATTTCTTGATGATGTAAAATCAATTCAAATTTTTACCTTCTTTGACGCATTATTAAACAAACTATTCTCTATTATCTAGAGGAATTCTTTCATGTGATTTTGATCGAAGATTCTATTTGTTAGCCCTAAGGCTACATGATAATTTTGATGATAACAATACACATTGATTAATTGAGATTTACTAACATGTTTATTTATGTGCAAGAGTAAGATCATTGAAATAATTTTAAAATCAAAAAGAGGCTTATTAAAATGAAGTGTTGAAGCTAAGGAGAAGACTACATGTTAAAGGCACCAAAGTTTAAGAACAAGGATTGACTCAAGGAATGTGACACATGAGCAATGTTCAATCAATTGGTCATATATATCTCTACAAATATCCAAATGATGTGATTCTTGAGCCTTTGGAAAGCTTACTCAATTTATAACATTTCATATGTTTTAATGAAATTCAAATTTCAAGTGCAAGGTTGTCCAAATCATCATGCAAGTTGAAAGACAAATGGAAGCAGCTGACATGAGCACCGAATACTCCTTTGGACATATCTTGAGCTAGAAAAATCAAAATGACTTGATTCTTGCGGCATTGGAAATATGACTTAATGAAGAACATTTCATATGTTTTGAAAAAATTCAAATTTCAAACAGAAGGCCGACATAATTGACATGCAATTCGGTGGACTGACACAAAGAAGAAAAATCAACTCACATGAGCACCGAATGGTGTTTTGGCCATATCTTAAGATAGAGATATCCAAATGCTTTGATTCTTAATGTTTTGGAAATCTTATTCAAATATGCAGATCTTTTATGTTTTGAAGAAATTCAAATTTCAAACGGAAGGCTGACAGAATTATCATTCAATTTTGTGGACTGACACAAGAAAAAAAATCAAGTCACATGAGCACCGAATGGTTTTTTGGCCATATCTTGAGTTACAGATATCCAAATGACTTGATTCTTGATGAGTTGGAAAGCTTATTCAAATGTGAAAATCTTTTATGTTTTACAGATTTTCAAATTTTAAACGGAACATTGACAAAAATGGCAGACAAAATTACAGTTTTTATGGTGGGCAGAAAATTTAGAGTTGGTGTCTTCACTTGATTAAGTTCATCTCATTTGCCTATAAAAGGAGCCATTCTCCCATGCATTCAAGTAGTGCAAGAGAAGCATTTTATCAAGCAAAAAAAACAAGAGAAATATCAAGTCTAGAGAGCTTTTATATTCTTTATCTACTCTTTGAAGAGAGTTGTACTTTTGTTGTAAAAATTTATTTTTTTCTTGTATTGTGGTGAGAGTGAGATCTTCTTGTAAAGGATAAAAGTTATCCTTGAGAGAACTCTTTCCTTGGTGAGTTTGTTCATCAAGAAGAACTCTTGGTGTGGTGTTATCAAGAGTTGAAGGAAGTTGCCTTAGTGAGTTTGTTCATCAAGAAGAACTCTTGGTGTGGTGTTATCAAGAGTTGAACAAAGTTGCCTTGGTGAGGTTGTTCATCAAGAAGAACTCTTGGTGTGGTGTTATCAAGAGTTGAAGGAAGTTGCCTTGGTGAGTTTGTTCATCAAGAAGAACTCTTGGTGTGGTGTTATCAAGAGTTGAAGGAAGTTGCCTTGGTGAGGTTGTTCATCAAGAAGAACTCTTGGCATGGTGTTATCAAGAGTTGAAAGAAAAAGTCTTGGTGAGGTTGTTCATCAAGCAAGTTGTAAAGATTTCTACAACTTAGTGAAAAGCTTAGCTCGTGGAGTTAGGAGCCCGTGGACGTAGGCAAGGTTTGCCGAACCACGTAAATTGAGTTTGCACTCTCTCTATCCCTTTCCTCTTTACATTTACTTGCTCTTGTGATTGTTCTTTATTGCCATTCTCTTGATTGCATTCTATTTTCATCTTCTTCACCTTTGTTCTTAAAGAAAGATTTAAATAATTTTGATATTTCAAGAAAAGTTTTCTAAATCCGTTTTTATAAATAAAAACCCAATTCACCCCCCCTTTTGGGGTGCCATACCTGGGTCAACAAGTGGTATCAGAGCAAGGTTGCTCAATTTTTTAAATCT